>PVJD01015593.1:0-24313 GCA_004026545.1 Mormoops blainvillei
GGGGGCGGCGCCTTCCTTAGGTCAGCCAGACTCCACGATGAATCAGAGGCAATTGTTTTGGAAAGAAGTGAGAAACAGTGGCTGGAAAATAACAAATGGGAAAGAAGCCCTTGAAGTATCTGACAATTGGGGTGATTTTCTTCGTCTTTTCTTTGCATGCTTGATCTCGGTGACCACTCGGGCGGAAAATCGGGCCATTCTCTGTTATTGGCCACGCATTTCTCCTCGGCCAGTTTGACGGGCAGGGGCTTGAGGGAGGCACAGGGACTGGAGTCAAGGTCGTGTGGTCGTCTGCAGGGTGCACAGAGCCCCCCACTCTCCCAGGGGCCCCTCTCGGTGGGCGGAGCAGAGCTGAGCTGAGACCCGCCAGGCTGCCCTGGGCCCCACCGGCCTCGCCACAGACACAGAGCTGATGGCCGGGCGGCGTGGCTCTGTCCACTGCTGCTCTTGCCACCGGGAGAGGCAGGTCCCCCCGGCCACCTTGCCCGCCCGCAGGGGCCAGAGCGGCAGGGAGTGTGGCGGCCTCGCCTGCCTCCAGACCGGGCTGGTGGAAGAGAGCCACGCCCACGAGTCGCGGGCCAGGGCGCGTCCCGGCTTCACGGCCACGAGAGACGCACGCGACTGACCCGCCTGCTCATGGCGACACCTGCTTGGAGGATGGCCTCCTTCCGCTCCCACCGGCCCCAGCTGCCCCCTCCCCCTCCCAGCAGCGCAGTCCCAGACCGCGGTCAAGGCCCTGCATTGCATCCGAGCGGGTTAAATTCCCACAGCGTGAATGCCCCCACCTCTCAGCGCAGGCAGTGGATATCTGTTCCCCCAGAACTGAATTTCAGAATTACCAACGTCCTGCTCAAGCCAGACCCCGCTGCCCCTGAAGCCCCAGGCTCTGGACTGCAGGGGCCTCATGCATCTAAAGCGAGGAGACACCCCCAGAGGGTCCACAGACGGCCCGTCCACCTTGGACCCATCACCCCCTCTTTTCCAGTTGCACCCATACCGCCAGCCCCGCCTGTCCTGGTGCGGCTGCCCCGGGAGGTAAGACCTGGGAGCACCGGGCTGAAGGGAGGCAGGACTGGGACGCGGGCGCAGGGTGGGTGGGGGCAGAGCCCTGAGGAGGGCCAGGGCGTGGGAAGCGAGGGAGGGCGGCGTCAGGGAACGGGACACCATCAGCGGTGCTGAAGTCACCGGTCTGTGCCCAGAGGGGGCAGAAACCTGAGCGGCAGGGCCAGAGGTTGAGGGGTGACCAGAGGGTCAGGCTTCGCCACAAGGGCCACAGTCCCTCAGTGGCCGGCGGCTGGTCCTTGGGAGACACGCGCCACACCGAGCCTACTCGGCACGGTCATTTGTGTGCAAACTCGCTCAGCTCACGAAGGCTGACGGGACCCTCACGAGAAGCCCGAGGTGGATACCCTGAGCCCGGGGCAGCGCCCCCTCTGGCCCCGCCGGTTGCTGCCGATGAGATGAGCTCCCCTCCTCTGTCCTCCAGCCTTGGGCGGAAAACAGAGGAAAAGTCCAGGGGCTCGGGGAGGCCCCTCTTCCCCAGCAGCGGTGACGCACACCGCTGGGCATGTCCCCTGCCGACCCCCTCTGTGCTTCCCTGGCTGACACCCCGACCTCCAGTTTTCAGCACTTCTGAACAATGGGGACGATATTGACACGAAAAAGTAGAGCTGACATCCGGACGAGCTTTTGTGCTCTGATGATTTTTCTTGGAGCTCTCATTTGGACAACGTCTCTCTCTCCCTCTCTCTCCTTCACAGGAGAGAGCGGTGGTTGGGAGAAGCAGAGACCCAAAGCAGACAGTCGGTGTGAACTGTGACGCGTGTGTGACGTGAGCTGGGGCACCGCGGAGCCGAGGGCTCCGTGCGTCTCTCCGGGCGGACGGCGTTGGCGGAGGAGCGGTCCGGCATCACCGCAGACCCTTTGCTCCTGGGGGCGCCTGCCCGTCCCCCAACTGGCCGCGCCCAGGGGCTGGCGGGGCTCAGACGTGCACGTTGCTCACCATGGCACCAGCCGGCGGTCGTCCGCTCCGTCCCCCACCTGACCGGGGGCCGATGGTGGGTCACACAGCTGAACCCAGCGGCAGGGCCGTGGGGCTGCGCGACCCCAGGCCAGCAACACGGACCAGCGCGGGCGGCCAGCCCCCCGCATCGGCCGGAGCGCCTGGGCGCCGTCACTGCATTGCATCCGCTGCGGAGACTTGGTGCCATCAGTTCTACAGAAATAAGACAAATCGAAGGGTCCCCGGAGTGCGGAGAAGCAGGAACGGGGTTCCAGAGAGAAAACTGCTTGGGAACAGCCAGCGCTGTGTCGGGGTGGACAAGTCTAAGTAGGTCCAAAGGAACGGCTGCTCGTTTCAAACAAATGCTAATTCAGCGAGCGATGGTCTAGTCTCCAGGTCCTGCAGTGACGAAGCCTGCCTGGCTCGGACAGCGTGAGGTCTCGAAGTGACAGGACTGACGGTGTCACTCACCGCACGGGCTCAGGCCTCCCCGCCCCCTGCCGGCCTCCCCGTTCCGTTGTTGGGAGAGCGGTCTGTCAGGCCAATTCGATATTTCCTTATTGATCATGCATTAGTAATTCCAATAAGAGTCAGAAAACCTGACCGCAGTGACGGGGGCGGTTTAATTAGCCCCCTTTTGCCAAGTGCCTGCTCTTCCAGACAGAAGGACAGCGGCATCTTTTTGAATTTTTACTGTGCAGCTGTCAAAGCCCCTCGCGCTGCCACAGGAGAGCTGATTTCCATGCAGACGTGAAGGTCTCAAAGACATAGACTGTCTCAAAAGAGAGGGTCCTGTATTCAGAGAAGAAGAGACGGGGTGCTCTGTCGTAGGGACTAAACACGCAGCCACCGGCCCCTGCGCCGTCTGCCCGTGGTCGGACGCGGCCCGGCCCGCGTTCCCTTTTCCTGCCGGAGGAGAGCACCAGACAGCCGCACTGCCTCTTGTGCAGCCCAGGCGGACGTGGGGACAGGCCAGGCGCCCCAGACGGGCTTGGCGCTTCCGGTGAGGGCGTGTCCGCCCAGGTCGTGGTGAGGTGGAGCTTTTCTCGCTTCATCATGAGGAGCGTCAGCGGACAGCCGACGGGAACGGGCTGGAGATGGACCGGTCCGTGCAGGGCAGCACCCCGCCCTGGTTTTCACGGCCTGCGTTTGCAGCCACTCTCTGTCGTCCTGATGAGCACGGCCGGGCATGTTACTACCCGTCCCCGCCCCCGCCGCCCCCGAGTTCAACCCCTTCACCTGTCAAAGGGGGTGTGTGGCCACGCTGTGCACCAACTGAGTTTCTGCTGTCCAAGGACCCGCGGGGAGGTGGGGCTGTGCGGTTCCCTGCAGAGTTTCACCGAAACCTCAGGTGCCGCACTCGGTCTGGGCACGCGGGTGCCTCCGCTGTGGGTTCCGGCACCGGAGGGTCCCTTGGGTGCACGTAAGTGTCAGGCCCCTGGCTTCCTGGGATGCTGTCCAGGGGCAGCTGCAGAAACACCCCTGTGCCCTTGATTTAGTTCAGCTGCTCCCCTTTCATGGCACCTGGGTCCTGAAGCTCCGATTCCAGCGCCGGCCTGAGAAAACACGCCTCCCGATATGGGGTGATGGGCGCAGTGAGGGCCGGGGGTTTGGGAGCGGCTTTACCCGACGTCCTGGCTCAAACTTGGGCAGCTGCCCAGGCCCAGCTGCTGCAGCCCGTGCAGAGCAGGTCCAGCCTTGGCACCTCCGTGCAAACGTACAGGGAAAGCCTCACCCCCCTGCCCCCGCCCCTGGAGTCCTCTCTGAAGAGCGTCTCCCTGGGGTGTGCGCTGGTGGCTGCTAGAAGCCTAGACTGAGACCAGACGAGCTGCCCACAGACCTGGTGGCCCTGTGTCCCCACTGCTGCTCTTTGGGGACCTTGTGGGCTGCGCCCCGTGGGCCTGTCCTGTGCCCACCAAACCAGAGTGGGACCTGGGGACGGGGCAGGGAGCTGGGGGTGGGGTGGGAGTCCCGTGTTCCCTGGCGCGGTCTCACCCACAGTCATGGGACGTGGTGGCAGGACAGTGAGAGTCCTGCTGCACATCCCGCCCCCACCCTGCACCTGCCCGGTCATCGTTCCACACCGGGGCTGCTCGGGGCCCCTCCCCAGAAAAGGCCTTGCAGCCTCCGCCGATCCACATACCGAAAGGCGAAGATGACGGGAACTGCTGTCAGAAAGCCACCCCAGGCAACAACTCTGCACGGCACCAACATCAGGAAGCCAGGCCCATGGGACAGGGGCCAGGAAGGAAAGGGCACGTGATGTCACGGAGTCTGAGGGGCCCTCAGTCGGTTGGGTCCCAAGTTCAAGGACGGACCACTGGGTATGAGGAGCCTGGTGGGTGCGGAATCCCTATCTTCTGTGACAGGCGTGCCCAGCAGGGAGCTCCGGGCAGTCGGGGACCGCAGGACCAGCAAGCCGCTGCCCCCCAGGCAGGGGACCCTGGCCTCGCCCGTGCTCGCCCTCTGCGTTCCTCATTCCATCTCCAGTGAACCCCATGCGGCAAGTCTCTGGTGCAGAGTCTATTGTAGGGGGTCCAGCCCCAGATGGCTGGTCTTAGGAGCTGTCCCGAAAAGAAGGTTGTGAGACGGGACTGGAGAGCTGTGTCTGCCCGCTGATGGGTGGCCATTCCCCTGCTACTGACGGGGGTGACATGCAGATCCCTCCTGACCCGGTGAACGGTGCGGCTGTGAAGGCATTTACCACTGACGACCGGAAAGGCACATACGCCGAAGGGGGCGCTCGCCCTGGCAGGAGCAAAACGACAACCGCGGCCCTCAACGAGTGACTCAGGCCCGTTGGCAGTCGAAGGCGGCGAGAGACCACGCATGAGGCGGGTGCTTCATGAGACAACACTCGTCAGGGCCTGCCCCGTCCCTCCCTGGGAAGAGGACAGGTGACCAGGACAGACTCCCAGCCCAGGATTCTGCTCCCGGCCGTTGGAATAAGTCGCATGGGACTTGCGTGTCCGCAGTGGGCAAACCCGCACACACCGGACGGAACGCGTGAGCATCTGCTCTCAGGGCCCGTACGACAGGCAGCGCAGAGCCGTGACTCTGCGAGAAGGGACGCAAGGGAAGTGAACCCTATAAACGCCCCAGTTTTCTGCCTGGCGGGGCTTTTCAGAAGGTCGCACGTCTGTTAAAACAGATGTCAGAACATCTGTCAGAACAGAGCGAGGCACTCTCGCCGCGGTGAAGGGTGGGGACGAGAATGCCAGGAGACTGAGGTGGCCCAAATTTTCAGGGCAGGCACCCAAAGGAGAGGGACTTAGATACAGAAAGATCTAAATTCTGCAAAGGACGGATGCCACGTCCTGGCTGCACAGAGTCGGCTGAAGGCCAGACGTCCGGGGAGGAAGCAGCTTCCAGAAGCTTAAAATAACGAGCGGCGTCTGGGGCTCAGGTGAGGCGGTGCCGCTTGGGCTCTGACCAGCCAGAGCGGAGTCGCTTTGCCGAACTCACGAAGCATCCAGTTGAAATGCCGAAAGGCTCACATGAAAGAGGAGAAACGGTATCTGGATCTAAGTACGGGCTACCGTAGCGCTTCCGTAACCATTTTTAAAAGAGCTTCGACAGAATCAAACTGACCTGGAAATAAACTAGCTTCATGCAAAAGCAAAATTCAACACTCTTCTGAAAGAGAAAGTGGTATCAGACATAATAATGTAACTGTCAAAAATACCCATCATTTAATTAAAAATTATTAGACTTGCAGAGATGCAGGAAAATATAATAATTAATGAAAATAGAACTGGAATGAGAGAGGTGATAGAATCAACAAGTGAAATCTCCAGAAAAACTATCAAATATGTTCAAAGAGTTAAAAGAAAGCATGAACATAATGATAAGAGAAAGACATAAAAATAAATCAGGTGGAATTTCTAGACCTGTAAGATACAAAATCTAAAATGAAACAGCTCGCCGGGGAGCCTGTCATAGCAGAATAGACGCTGCAGAACAGAGCAGCGAACTCGGGGACTCGGCGGTAGATACCCCCCAAAGTGAGGGCAAAAGAGACTTGTTAGAAGTACCATGACAAGGCTCCAGTAAAGTCACAGTCCCTTTCTCAGTGTGGCTACCAGGGTCAATTCTGAGACCCCAACCCGCTACCTGAAGGGGGTCCAGATCCTTAGGGGGAAGCCCCCTGCAACGGTGCATCAGATATGCCCGGTAACCGTCTTCCATTAGTCTCTCTGGCCACTTTCTTAGGGAAACTGCTCTGGGGAGAGACACACACCACAGGCCCTTTAGAGATGGTTGGACACAAGGACACTGGTACCTAGACGCCCAGCGTCCTGCCAGGGGCCCTGGTGCAGTGGAGCATGCCGGGCAGGCCATACAAGGGCTCTTGTCCCAGGCAGGGCTGCCATGGGCACCCCCTGTGTCTGGGGGTCATTCCTTTGACAACTTCTTTGTCCTGAAACATGGGATTGGAATGACGTGTGGGGCTGAGCCAATGGGAGCAGCACGGGAAGAAAGCAGGCTGGGGGAGGCCTTGGCCCCCTGCCCCGGCCAGCCCAGGCGTGCCCCCCGCCCCGGCCAGCTGAGGAGAGGGGGCCCCATCCTCGCTGGGCCTTGAGTGTGTCACCACCGACCTCTCGATGTTCCTGCAGCTCTGCCCACACCTCAAAGCCCCGCTCACTCAGCTCTCTCCCGTTACACCCTGTAGGGAGCGCGTTTCTTCGGCTAGAACCCGACGGGCCCGACCCTTTGTTTCCTCGTCGAACGTCAGCCGCCTGCCTTTCCACATTTTGTTCCATGCAAGGCACAGCCCGTGGCAGGCCACCCGGGAAGGGTTCAAATCAGCAGCCATTTGTTCGAAGGAACCAGTGTCTTGGCTTGCCGCTGGGTGCCAGCGACGTCTCAGTATTAACCCTGCGTCCCATGAAGTTAGAGGGGATTTCGATGAGTCCGAAAGCAACCGCGCCTGATTCTGCATTCTCTTTTTAAATGAGCCGTACGTGCGTATTATGTGAGCTATTCAAAACAGAATTTTAAATGCTTCGCATGAGGAGCTGACAGGCTTAAACTGTTGAGGTTTAGAATGGAATTGGCTAATTTTAATGTCAAGTGCATTGTTACAATATTTATCCAGTTTCTTAATGGAAAAATAATGCACAATAACCTTTAAAAGTTAATACAAGGGGAGTAACTGCAAAGATGTATTTACTTTTTAAGAGCTTCCATGTATCACTGTTCGCCTCGAGCCCAAGGGCCCCTGCCAAAGCCATTGTCTGGAGCGGTTTGGAGTGACAAGTGACTGATGCCACAGTACTCTTCTTGCATTTTCCGCGGGGCCACCTCATCCTCAGGGCGGCGCTTCCCCTCCAGGCCGAAACCGAGACTCAGTTGGCAGGTGTCCAGCACCTACCACGAGATCCATGGCGCTTCCTCTTTGAAAACATTCCATTTTATCTTTATTATGCTTCCCAATGATAAAAGACAATAAAATAAATGTTCATTGTAAGATTCAAATGTTACAAACATGGTTAACATAGAAATAAAAGTCAGGGGTAATTGGTGTAAAATACTGTGCGTGTTCGCTCGGACTGCCCCCCCCACGTGAATGGCTATTACTTTTCTGTGCTTTTGTGTGATAAAGGGTGACATGTGCTTATCAGTTTGATAGGCTGGCTTTTTCTGTGTTGTAGGTGGATTCGTTCATGGGACACAGGGATGCTGTGACGCCTACCTCACGTCGCCGGCGTTGGCTCGGGTGGCATGTGACACAGGGACCCAGGGGTCGCCCCACCATGTGCTGCCTGTGGCCACCCACACGGCTGCCACGTGCTCACGCTCCCGGAGCCTGCTTCCTGCCTCGCCCCCCACGTCAGCCTCTTCTCGTGTGAGGGTTTGCCTGTTCCAACAGCTGCGAACTCTGTCGCTCGTGTGCGTGACCAAGACCTTGTGCGTTCAGTCCCCTACTGACAGACAGACATGGCGCCCAACCCTCTTTCTGTGAAACCCAGCGCCCGGGGACGGCCACGTGACAGGCTGGTGTGGGCGCGCGGCGGGTGTTCCTGTGGGGTGACCACCGGGGGAAAACAACCCGTGTCAAAGGGAGCGCATGCCCTTCACCAGGCGGCGTGTTCGCAGGTTGATGCCGGCTGCCACCGGCGGACCGCGGGCGAGGCGGCCTCGCCTGCGTGTCACCGCACTCGGGTGTCACCGTTCCGTTAACCTGGGCCATTCTAACAGAAAAGTGGAAGCTAGCGACACGTTTCTCTGTGGCCCTTTGCTTCTTCGCGAGGTTGAGCGTTTCCCCTCCTGCCGTCCGCGCGGCTGCCTCTGGGGTTTTCCGTCCTCGTCCGCTTTTACATTGGCTTTAATTTCCTTGGTTTGGGAGATTTGCTTATATACAAAGGGCGTGGCTGGGCGACTGTACAGCAAACAGAAGCAATAAAGCAGGCGTTCATTTGCCAACACAGACTGTGGGGTTCAGTGCGTAAGTACAGCTATAACGGTGCCTACAGCGTGCTGCGCGTAAACTAGGGCCACATGCGTGTGAGCCGCCCTGGATGTGGCGGACAGCCTCGCTGGGGCCGTCGCCGCCACCGAGAACCGTTGGGAAAGCCAGGACAACCGTGCTGAGCAAATCCATGGGCAGCGGGTAGGGGGCGACGGGCACAAACCGGAAGTTCCCCACCATGAAGCCCCGGTCCCCCCGCGCTTCTCTGCGGAGGCCAGGCTGTGCCAGTCGGGACACCCGCAGCTCTCGTTCGTTTGCTGGCTTGTTAGCTTTTCAGTAAATTGCAAGCAAATTCTAAAATTTACATGGAAACGCAAAGGCCCTTGACCGTCAGGGCCAAACTGAAGAAAAAGGAAACAGTGAGAGATTTGATTTTTCTCGTATCAACGTTTCTTCCTGTGAGGTTTGAGAAAGTTTGTTATGGGAACAAAGGACACAGAGACCAGGGTCAGAGAGTAAAGTCAGACGCAGACGCGTGTGTCGATGCTCACTTACAGCAGACGTGGCCCCCGTGTCACAGACGGGGCAGGACAGACTGCGCTCTAAGGCGTCCCACGCGGTCAGCGCTGTCAGGAGGAGAATGGGTCCTCGTGCCAGTGGGCGCGCCGGCCCCCACCCTCGATGCGGGGCCGAGCCGCCGCCGGGAGGACGGTCCGAGAGGGGCATCCCTTTTGTTTATGGTTCTTAGCGGCGTTCTGAGGACATCTCCGTGCTCTGGGTTATTAAGGCCACTTTTCCTGGCTGTCAGACCTAGTCATTGGTTCCTCTTCTCTTTTGTAGCCAATGGGAATATTGGGAGATTTGCTCAGTAAACTAATTTTTTAAGTCCCGAGAAAAAAATGCACCAAGCACTCACACTGCCTCTTCCGTAATCTTTTCAACTTAGGGAGAAAATTCACTTGGCCTCCCCCTCTCTGCCTTCACAGGCCGCTGGAGAGGCGTGGCGGGGGGATAACAAGTGAGAGAATGACATCCTCTCTCCTTCCGGAGCTGCCCCCGCACACCCTTCACCCCCGGCGTGCGTGTCCACCCCCGGCCGGCGCGCTGCCACGGCTGGGCGTCCAGCGGTCCCTTTAAAAGAGAGACCAAGCTGTGTGTGGACACTGTCCCTCTGCTTGGAAGTGCTTTTAGAAAACAATCCCATCATCCCTGGTTCCGCTCTGAGAGGCGATCTCTTTGCCGAACGAGCAGCACGCAGCCCCCAGAACGACTGTTCCAGTGGGCGCCACGGGGTATTACTTTCTCTGGAAAAGTGAACAAAGGAAATGGTTTTGAAATTGAAGGAAGATAGTTATGTTATAGAACCTATTAGAAGGGGAAACGTTCGCAATAAAAGACCTCTGGCTCTCCCCCGTCCCTGGGGCTCTCCACGGCTCTCCATGGCTCTCCGTGGCTCTGTGCTGTTCTCCACAGCTCTCCGCTATTCTCCACGGCCCTCCACGGCTCTCCACAGTTCTCCACAGCTCTCCACGGCCCTCCAGGCAGGCATGGGCACTATCCTTGCTGTCTGCTGGGTCCAGTGCCGTGTTCCTGGGTCATATGCGCGTGTGTCCACCTGCATCCACACTGGAATGCGGGCTGTCCAAGGACCAGACTCAGTCAGAGTCCGCAGAAGCCAGGCCGGTCCCCGGTGCCTGCCGGTTGGACTGGCAGGCAGCTCTCAGGCTGTGTGCCCTTTCACCTTCCGTGGTTGGCGGGGACGAACTGAGCTCTGCAGCCTGTCCAGCGGCCTCCGCTGGGCCATTCCACGGAGGGGGGCGACTGGCCACGTGCCTGTGTCTCCCCCCTCCCCATAATCAGTGGGTCCCCCCAGTGAGACCCTGCTCTGAGGGACCTCGAAGGGTCTGGAATGGGCCGTTTCTGCCTCCTAAACTGGTCACCGCGCTGTGGTGGCCGGAGAGCGAGAGATAGTGAAACAAAAAGGAACGTTTTGTTTGGGGCGAGAGCCTTCTTGCGCTGGGCCCCCAAAGCTGTTCTCCAGACAGCACGAGGCTTCCTGTCCTGACGCCCATCTGTTCTCCACTGAGGATCAGACCCCCCTGCACTCTAGATGCAAATGGAAAATGCTGGAAGATCTCTGGGGTCAACTCCCCGGCCAACTTCCGGTTAAGCAACATCAAGGCCACAGGCCGCAGACAGGAGGGGGCCATCTGTGTGGTCGCGCCGGGACTGCTGGACATTTCTGGGAGTGAAATCCCAGGGCAGCTCGGCCCCCGCTGACAGCCCGCCGGAGGGGGCGCGTCACGTCTTCCCGACAGTCTGATTCGAGGGCTTCTCAGAATCGATCTTTGGTGAGAAAGAGTCACGTGACTCAAAGCGGCAAGTGGGACGTCCAGCAGCTCCGGCCCCTGCACCCCTTAGGGGCGTAGCAAACCCCCCTACTAAGCTGGACGAAGTCTCACTGTCAGGGAGCGGGGACCAGGAGCCGTCCTCACTGGCGGGCCCGCGTGGCCACAGGTCCTCTGTCCCCTTGCACATGAAGGGTCGGTTCTGAGGGCTCTGCCCACTGGTGCCGTCTGCTGGATGCCAGGCCGGCCGGGCACTGTCCTCGGGGCCGTGGGGCCGGCGGGCTCTCCCAAACCCGGCCGAGTGGGCCCGAGCACGCCCGGCCTCTCTGGGTTTTAGCACATGGGCCTCAGGGGGCTCTGCCAAGACACCCATGTGTGCGGTGACCCCTAAAACACGCTCGGCAGCGGTCTGGTCAACGGCCTCCCCAACCTGCACCATAAGCCGCCTCTTCCTCTGTGTCTCTGGGGACGTGCCGGCGTGACTTTGCTGCACGGCAGCCGAACAAGAGCAGAAACGCTGCTGGAGACCAACTCCGGGCCCCCGGAGGGGACCGAACGTCATCCACCTGCAAGTAACTCCCATGTCAGCGCAATTAGCGCCGAGTGTCACGCGTTGACAAGGCTCCTACGCCTGTTCTGCTGGCGCTGTCACCACTTCACCAGCCTCGAAGAGGCCAGTACTGCTGTCGGTGACAGCCGAACACCCAGCTGCTCCTGGCGCGTCCGACCGTGCGAATCAGATTAAAAGGCCACGCCACCCTGTTGGTGCCGTTTAGAGCGGGGGTCAGAACAGCTGTCGTCTGGCAAATCTGCCCGTTTTCAGCAGAAGGTGTTTGGTGTGGATTCGGGGAATCAGCCGCAGGCTGGGTTGGATGTTAGCAGGGACTCGGGCGCAGGAACTGCCTGTGGGCTGACGTAAGAGATTGGCAAGCCCCTCACAGTGTCCCTGGGGCATGTCCACCAGGCAACAGGAGAGAAGTAAAGAAACCCGCCGGGAGACGGCACCTGGGGCTGCGACACCGTGTGGGGGGCACAAATGAATGGGCACACGGCAGTCTGGTAAGACGCTGACTGTCTAACAGGGAACTATTCAGGGCAGAAAACCATCAGCGGTAGACGTACAAGGGGGACGCACGGCGCCTTCCGAGGGGTAGATCCTGCTGAGCCGTGAGCCGCCCGGCGGCTCCTGCAGAATCACGGCCACTCTGCGCACCCTCTGTCCCGGTCCTCACCGAGGGCCTTCGTCCCACGCAGACTCGAACGTCCTCAGTGCCTCTGTGTCTGTCGGTCCCCACACGCCTGGGCAGACGTGATGGGCTTTGCCAGGGGAAGACAGCGTCCTTAGTTTCCGAAGCTCTATGTTCAGGATAAATCAAACATTTGCAATCGGTTCCCAACCCCGCTTCAGGGTAAAGCATTAGAGCGCCCCCCATGCATTGCTCCTGGAGGGTGCACGACACGCCGTGGGCGTGGACAGAACGGGAACACCCTCGGAGCCGGTGCCCAGAGCGGGGGTCACGGCTCTCCAGAGAAACAGAGCCTGCGCGCTGTAAACTCAGAGGGACTCAGCAGAGGGGACTGGCCCAACCCCCGCAGGCCGAGTCCCCGAGCTGGAGACCAGGCGCAGCCTTGCGGGCCCGGCCCCAGGCCGGCCGAGTCGCGGCCCAGGCGGAGGGTCAGCTTGAGTCTGAGCAGGACAAACACCACTGCCCCGGCCTGAAGGCCATCAGGCCTGGGAGAACCCTCTCTTGCTCCAGGGGCGGTTGGCCTTTGTGGTCTGTTTGGGTCCCTGCCCGATTGGATGCGGCCCACCCGCTCTGTGGGGAGCCGCCTGCTTTACTCTGCTTACCCACGCAGACGTCGCTCTCACCCTGAAGCACCTAGAATAGTGTTTGGCCAGGCACCTGGGCACCTGTGGCCAGGCCACGTTGACACACAGCACGAACCACCACGTGCCCAGTCAGCACCCATACCCGCGTCCTTGGTGCGTTGCGCGGTGCGTCGCCTGACCTGCCTGGGCCCCCCTCCACCCCTGCCGTGGCTCAGGCTCCTGGCGGCCTGTCTCCGCCTCCAGGGGCGCGTTGGGTGGCACGGTGGTCGGCACCCGGCCTCACACTGCCGCCTCTGCTCGGCCCGCGTGCTCAGACCACCCGCTGTGGCCTGGCCGTGGGCGCGGGCGGCCCAGCCCGGCCGCCTCTCTTCGCACCTGCCTTCACCTGCTCCCAGCCGGTGGCGGCTCCCTCGGGTGGAGTTCTCAGCAGGTCCGTCTCAGCGCCTGGGTGGGGCCGTGGTGAGGACCGAGCGCTGCGGGGACCTGCCCGCCCAGGAGCCACAGGGCCCCGTTAGCCGGGCGTCCCCGGGAAGCGGCATTTCTGCCTCCACGGTTGACTGTCTTCCCTCCTGTGGAGGCTGAGAGCATGGCGCCTACGAGGCCGTACGTGGCAAGGGCCCAAGCCGAGGCCCTTCGATGTCGGCTCCTCGCCAGCTGCAGGCGCCGCTCTCAGGATGCTGCCTGCCCCCAGCGCCTGGGACAGTTCCCTCCTCTCGGCAGCCAGTGGGGGTCCCAGGGTCCCACCCCGAGGCCTCCCAGGCCAGCCTTGGCTGTGCATTCACCTGACACGACCTCTCTCACACACGAACGTTACTTCCAGTTGGGCTCCCTGTGCTGGTGACGTAGGTGTGACCCACTGGCCCCCCTGCCCCCTCCCCACTACAGTAGGTTAGGCTCACTCTTGACAAGTGGCTTCCTTAGCGTTATTAAAACGTCCACGTTTCCCCACGCCCGTTTGTAGGGACTGGATGCACCCACAGGGTCGCAGGAATGGGGGTCACCCCCGAACATGGTCCGTAGGGTCCCGTGCACACACCACAGACAACCTTCCCTGAGATTACACGGCCGAATGGCAGCACCCATCTGAGTGGCCGGGGACCTGAGGTGGACAGACGCAGAAGCGGGCCTACAGACGGGCAGAGTTTGTGTCATTATGACCTTTGGAGGACAACGTGTAAACTACTCTCTGGGCCACAAACATTTCGTTGGGTGATGCAGGTACCGGGTGCCAGCTCTCGATTTCAAGCATCTCAGCCTGGAATTTATTAGTTCAGCTCCCTTGTGACTTGGAAGAAGTGTCCACTCGTTCACCGCCTGGGGCTGCGGGCTCCCTCCCCGTGGGCGCGGGGACCGAGCCCCCCAGGTCTCCACTGAGGCCGAGGCACAAGACACCCACGTCTCTCGTCCAATGTCACCGCTCCACTTGGCAGGGCGACCAGGAGGGGTGATGGTCTAGGCCTGCGTTACAGCCCCTTCCTGCCCCGCCCACCGTGGCCCCCCGCCTTCAGAAGCTGCAGCGTAGAGAGGGGGCTTCTGGCTACCGCGTGGGAGACCGCAGGCTGCGGCTGCGGCTGCGCCCTGTCCCGGAGCCGATGGATTCTGTTGGTGAGGACACACGACGCCCGCAGTCGGGGGCTGCGGGCACACAGCGGGACCCCTCGGACGCTCCCACGGAGGGAAGCGGGGACCTGCTCCCTGCAGCCGTGGCTCTGGAGATGAGAAAGCGGCTTAGCTCTGACCGGTGTGGCTCAGTGGGCTGGGTGCCAACCCCCAAAGTGAGGGGTCGCCGGTTCAATTCCCAGTCAGGGCACATGCCTGGGGTTCGGGTTTGATCCCCTGATGGGTGGGGGCGGCGTGAGAGAGGCAGCTCGTTGATGCTTCTCTGCCTCTCTCCCTCACTTCCCCCTCTCTAAAAATAAGTATTTTCTGTAAAAGAAGAAAAAAAGCAGCTTCGAGCACCTTCGCTACAAAGATGGAGAGGCACAGGCTGTGGTCCTGGAGACCTCGGGAGGCGGGGCGATAGGAATTCGGTGCCACCTGGACAGGTCCCAGATGGAAGAGGCCAAAGCCCGGGGCCCAACGACACTGGCGGCGTGCGGTGGCAGCGCCGAGGGACTGAGAGCACACACACAGATGAGGCCTTCGCACACTCAGGGCGGGGGAGGCCCACAAGCCTCCATGGCACCTGCCGTGGACTGTCACGGAGGCGGCCATGGGACAGAGTCAGGCCCCACTTCGCGCCAGCGGGCGGGTTCGCGCACGTCACGCAGCACGGGAAAGGGGCTGGGTGGAGTCCAGAGAGGCGGCCCAGCGGCCGGGCTGGTTTAGCGGGCACGTCTGACCTCTCAGGGGGCCCACGCGGGTGTCCCGTGCCCTGCAGGCCACTGCCACCGCACCAGGACTGCCCTCCGTGAACCGTCCGCTGGGTGGAGCCCGCAGCGAGCCGTGCCCACATCCGGAAGCCTCGCCGCCTGCCGCTCGGCGGGCTCAGGAGTAGCGCCACCTCCCCGGTGCTCGCAGTCTCTGGTGTGCTGGCGTGTCGCTCTGCCGAGGGCAGAAATCCCCCAGGGCTGAGATCTCATCTGAAACCTGAATTTGGGAACGAGGGGCCGTTTGCAGTCGGGGCTTTTACCGGCGGGGCTGCCACACTCACTTCTCAGTGACTCTCCCGAGATGGGAAGGGCCTCACGCAGCTGCGGGTCCCCGTGAAGGGCGAGCTCCCGCAGACGCCACCGTGGAGGCCCCGGGCAGCGGTGTCCGCGTGGCAATGGCCTGAGAGACATGGACCTGGTCCCACCTCCCGAGAGTCGCTCGGAGAGACGGGTGCGTGGCAGGTGTGGGGCTGCGAGGAGCCCAGGGGAGACGACAAGCTGATGTCTCACAAATCGATGGCGCCGTCACTCGGGTCCCGTGATTTATTGGGATGCAAGGAGAGCGACAAAACTGGTAATTACCATTTATGAAGGTCTTTCCCACACAGGCTGAGTCAGCAAGTGCGGCCGAGCCCGGGGCCCGCGGCTGAGCCTCCTCTTCGAAAGCGAAGTCCCGGATGAGGGTTCCCGGCAGGGGCTCAGCTCCCGAGCACGCGTGGCTTTGCTGTCCACCTGGCGTGGTCCAGATTCTGACTGCTGCCCGTGTCCGGCTCAGAGTGTCAGGGGGCACCAGTGGTGACGACGGTGACGCTAGTGGCACTGACGCCACATCCTTGGGGCGGGGGTGGATGCGGTGGGACGTGAGAGGGAAACCGGAAGGGGGGGCTGTGGGCGCCGCCAGGACAGGAGCGGGCAGTGTGTCCAGCTCCGAGTCCCTCAGGGCGTTTATTCCATGTCCCTTCGTCCCCTGGAGGGGAGGCCGTGGCAGAGGGGGGAGGAATTTGGGGCACGGTGGCCGAGGGGCCCTGGGAAGCTCCAGAAACAGGCCCTGGCAGCGTTGGCAGCGGGGGCCCTTTTTACCAAAAGGGGGTGACAGCCAAGCGGGAGACAGCCGCGGGTGGGGGCTGCACGGCCTGGCGTTTGTTCCTGGGACATGCGTCAGAGACTCGGATGCGGGGAGGCAGGAGGAGAGGTGGCCGGGAAGCCGGGCCGAGTGCAGGCGAGCCGCCTGCGGCAGGTGTCCAGGGGACGGAGGGTGGCGTTAGGGCGCGGGGACGCCTGGCCTGCCCACAGGGGCACCTCTGCCCGAGCTCTGCTCGATGACCGGCTCCTTTAAAAGCAGATTTTGACAACTTTTTCCGGGTCACAGTCTGTCTGCTCCATGGGCGCGCAGGGCGGAAAGAAAACTGTAATGAAACCAATGACAGCGCGAGAGTCTCGGGACAGGAGCGGTCAGCTCGCACTGACCCGCGAGAGCGCCCGGCTGGGCGCCCCGGTCTCCTGGGACCCCGGCAGGCAGTCCTTACGGCGTCCGCGAGTCTGGCGAAGTTCGGTCTTTTTTATTTTTATTTATGTTTATTTTAAGATTTTTTTTACTGCTATTTTGTGACAGTTGCCCCATTCCCCCCCTTTGCCCCCTCCACCCGCCCCACCCCCGCTCCACAGTCAGTCCCCACCCTGTTTTCCGCCTCGTGGGTCGTTCATACGTGTTACTTGACTGGCCCCTCCCCCTTCTTTCCACCGTTGTCCCCCTCGCCGCCCTCCGGTCCCTGTCCGCCTGTCCCCTGTTTCCATGCCTCTGGTTCTGTTTTGTTCATTCGTTTTGTTGTTGTTGTTGTTGATTAGCTTCCTCTCATAGGCGAGGTCACATGGCGTCCGTCTGATACCGCCTGGCTTATGTCACTCAGCACAATGCCCTCCAGTTCCACCCGTGCCGTCGCAAAGGGCAGGAGCTCCTCCCTCCTTTCCGCTGCGTAGCATTCCGTCGTGTGAGTGTGTCACAGTTTTTTGATCCACTCATTTCCTGCTGGGCACTGAGGCCGCTTCAGGCACTCGGCTACCGTAAATTGCGCTGCTGTGAACATCGGGGTGCACAGGTTCTTCTGAAGTGGCGTTTTGGGATTCTTAGGGTACAATCCCAGCCGTGGAACTGCTGGGTCCAAAGGCAGTTCCATTTTCAGTTTTTTGAGGAAATTCCAAACGATTTTCCACAGCGGCTGCCCCAGTCCGCATTCCCGGCAGCAGGGCAGCAGGGCTCCCTTCTCCCCGCGTCCGCGCCAGCGCTTGTTGCTTGCTGACTTCTTAATGACGGCCATCCTCGCCGGAGTGAGATGAGCAGCCTCATCAACCTGGAGACAGAAGGACACGGTGGGGGGAAGCACGATACCTGATATCAAACGGTATCGCAAGGCCACTGGAATCAAAGGGGCCTGGTACAGGCATAGGAACAGACGCATAGATCAGTGGAACAGAACAGAGAGCCCGGAAACAAACCCATGTCTCTGTGGTTGATTAATATTCAGCAAAGGGAGCAGAAGCATAAAATGGAATAAAAATAGCCTCTTTAACAAATGGCGTGGGAGATCTGGACATTTTTTTGCTACATGCAAAAAAAAGGAAACGAGACCGCAACGCACACCACACGCCAGAATAAACTCAAAGTGGACCAAAGACTTAAATATAAGTCATGGCACCATAAAAGTCCCAGAGGGAAACAGAGGCAGGGAAGCTTCGGGTTCCCCACGTGGCGACATTTTTGCCGATGTATCTTCTCAGGCAAGCAAAGTAGAGGAAAAAATAAACAAATGGGACGACATCAAATTAAAAAGTTTCTGCATGGCCAAAGAAACCACCCTCAAAATGAGAAGGGGACCGACCGCATGGGAGAACGTGTTTGCCGACGACACCTCGGGCAAGGGTCCGATCTCCAAAATACAGAAGGAGCTCACACGGCTCCACACCAGGGAGACAGACAACTCAGTTAAGAAATGGGCAGAGGACCTGAACAGACGCCTCTCCACGGGGGACATTAGGGGCCCAGAGACACAAGAAAGGGTGCTCAGCATCACTGGCCGTCAGAGAGATGCAAGTTAAAATTTGATCTTTAAAAAAAAATGTTTAATATTCTCATAGCAAAGGTCGTTGCATGCTTTTTAGCATTTGAAAGAAAACCCGAACAAGATAAGGGTTTATCTTTCTTTACGGGCTCCAAACCATATTTAAAATGGACTTCTCTGTTTGCTGGGACTTAAGTCCTTGAGAACACACTGAGTGTGTACGCGTGTGTCCACGCGTGCTGTATGTATACATGGGTGTCTCTGTGTTTCTGCTTTTTAACCATCAGCAGAAGGAGAGCAGGACCCCCAGTGAGGTGCCTGGACCGAGGCCGGCTGGTGCGGCGGGGCTGGGGGGACCTCCAGCCAAAACCAGACGAGTCTTCTGCCCGCTCACCAGATGCCGCAGGGCCCCTGACGGAGTGCCGCGCGCGAAAGATGTTCTGCCTTTGTCGCCCCGGCAGGCATTCCCACTCCATGCTGATAGCCGTGCCCTGGGGACCGCTGATGAAGACCTCGCCGTCGAGGCTCCGCGGAGGTCGTGCCAAAGGGCAGCAGCCCGTGGGGGCGGCCCCGTGCCCTCCGCTACCCAGGCGAACACAGAGGAGCCGAGCAGAAATGAAAACTACAGCTCAGCGGAGGCCGACGGTCTTTGCTTGTGAATGACACCAGCCCGTGATGCTGACGAAGGGCGCTACGCCGACCCCTTACGCAGGGATTTTTAAGTAGATGAGATAAAGTTTTCAAAGCCTTTTAATTGTTGCACATTATTCTAAGCTTTCAGTTTACATGCCCGCCTTCTCCCTTTGTGCTCATTATATCTGACTCTGTCCCCACAAGCCCGGCACACCTCGTGCTCACACTGCTCGTTTCCAGTAGGACGCCGCTCGAGCCTTCGGCGTCTGGGATCCGTAGCAACGGCCTTGCCAGCCGGGGAGACCGGGCTGGGGGGCACGAGTGCCAGGTTCCAGGTGGCCCAGGTCCAAGCCCACAGAGCTGTGGATGTGCAAACTCCAGCTCCACGTCTGGACAGAAGAAAGAGGACGCCAACCATTTTTGGAAGGGAGCAGGTTGCACTCACTTTGTTTGGCTAAGTAACACTTGAGGCAGGCTGTTCATTGCGAAAGGGCTGTAGAAAGTATCTAAATAAAGCCAGAGGGCTGAGGGTTCTTGTGGCTTTAAATACCCCCCCACCTACACACACCCACACACGCACACCCACGCACGCACGCACACACACCCACACATGCACACACACCCACACCTACACACCCACCCACACACGCACACCCACCCACACACGCGCACAAGCACCGGGATGACTCAGTTTGATCACTGACACCATCAACAGCCTCGGCCCTGGGGGCTGGTGGGAAGCACAGGAAGTGAGTGTCTGACAGCTTTTGGAACGAGCTGTTCAGTGTGCAGGTGAAGAGCGTGGGTTTCTTCGGGGGCCGACGGGTGTGGGCTGGGGCCCGGAGTCCCGTGGTGGACTGCGTGTGGGACTCCGAGCCTCAGTTTCCCCATCATGAAGCGAGACTACACGCCAGCCTGGGTCCCTGTGAGACTCTGTAGACAAGCACCTGGTAAACCCGCGTTTCCAGTTTCGGGCCCACCGGGCCCTCTCGCCTTCCCTGCACCCCGATTCTCTGCCGCGTGCGGGCTGTCTCCCTCCCAAGCCGGCGTGAGCGCCTGTCCCGGTGTGCCCGGGCCCTTCCGGTTGGCGAACCGTAGGCTGGAGTCCCAGGACACCTCAGTCCCACGCCAACCGGACAGTTGGTCACCCGACTCCCCCTTCCCCACCACCCTGCTCCTCCCCCCTGGAATTTTGGGGTGACGTTATATCGGAATACTGGGGATAGAGAGCACGAAGACACGGTCCGGTCCACTTCGTGGACTGGTTTAGAGCCAGGGCGCCCAGTGGCTCATTCCTTGTTAACTGTTCGCGAGTCCCGCAGAGTCTAAGCGAAGAGAGACCTTGTTGGCGGCCGCCAAGAGGTCTCGGCCGATGACCTCATCTTCCTTAGGGGGTCGCTGTGTGTCCTTTCATGTGCATGTGCGTATTAAAGAAACCCTTAAAATCGTTGTCTAACTGTTTGCATTTAGTCTTTTCTTTTGTTCAAAACAGTCACAAAAGAAAGAGGGGGCATTCTGGCATCACCTGTGTGCCATCCTGTTACTGATGTGTGAAAGTGAACCGTCACGGTAGGCAGAGTAATGTCCCCATGGCTCCCAAAGACGTCCAGGCCCCAACCCCAGACCTGCGACTAAGTTAGGTTCCCGGCACAGGAGAACGAGGGTCACAGACGGAATTCAGGCCATCGACCCGCGGACCTGGACTTGGGGACAGCCTCCTGGGTCGTCCACAGGGTCCTTAAGAGTTGCAGGTGGAGGTAGAGAATGGCGTGACAGCCAGGGCCCGGTCGGGGAGGTGGGACTCCGTGGCTTTGACAGAGGAAGGGGCCCTGAGCCAAGGGACACCGGCACCGCAGAGGCTGGCGAGGCTGGAACTGGACCGTCCCTGGAGTCTCGGTCAGCCTGGTAAGACCATGTTGGACGTCGGACCCCCCGCGCGTGGGCGTGAAGTTCTATGGGTGGAGCCACCACGTCTGTGACGGTTGGCCACATCCCTGATGGGACACCAGGACGGCAGTGTGTGGGATTTGATGTGTTGATTCTGGAAGCGGTGAGGGAGGGGCTCTCCCTGGCATTAACACAGCGTCATCCCCTGGTCACTGGGAACGTCCCTTGGGTGGCTGGTGCTGGCCACGGCTCCTCCAGATCCATCATGACATTGGCCCAGCTGTGCAGAAAGGAGCCGTCCTGCGACCCATGGGGCCAGCTGCCCCTGGAGGGCCCCTGTGTCCCTGCCGGTCACACGGGACAGTTCTGGGTGGCTGGTTCCCAGCCCAGGGCGTCCCCGCGGGGCTGCAGGGCCAGTCTGCTGGCTGCTCCTCTCACCTGAATGCCAGCCCCGACCCCCAGCTGTCCCAGCGGCCAGGCCCTTGCCCTGCCCCGACACCCCTCCTCTCCCACCTGGTCCCCATCCACCCTGAGAACGGAGCCCACGGGCAGCTGGTAGGAGGCCTGGCAGCCTGGGCTCCTGTGCACCACCTCGAAGAGATAAGCAGACCACAGACAGAGTGACCAAGGCCTGCCAATCAAATGAGGCAGACGCTCCGTGGGCCGTGGCGTCTCCCTTTGCTAGTCCCCATCCAAGCCGATCCCGCGACCTGGTGCCAGGCTGTTGACCCCTCTGTCGACCCCGACCCGCCGGCGCGGCTCTGGAGTTTCGCGGGGCTCACTGGGGCGGGGCTAGCCCCTCTGCCTGTTCATCGCCGACGGCAGCTCACGTCAGGGCGGCCTGACTTAGAGGGAGAGGGCAGGCTGGGGGAGCGGAGGGCGGGCGGAGGGAGGGGCTGGCGAGCGTGTGCGAAGCGGCCCCGGAGCCCCCAGAGGACCGTGCAGACCCGAGTGGGGCGGGAAGGGACGTGAGACGGGCAGGGCGGCGGCTGGCGGGGCCGTCTGCAAGGCCGTTCTGAAGGCGCAGGGCCTCGTTCCCTGGCCGGGCGGGGGGCCGCTCCTGTCTCCAGAGACGCCTGTTTTATTTTTTTTAATTATTTTAAAATTTTATGATGATTTTTAACTTTATTTTCATCGTCGACACTATTGCAGATGTCCCCATTTCCTCCCCTTTGCCCCCCCCAGCCCCGGCCCCCCTTCCCTCTGGCCATCCCCACGCTGCTGCCCATGTGCGTGGGTCAGGCGTATATGCCCCTTGGCTGAACCCGCCACCTTCTTCCCTCCCGTCCCCCCTCTGCCCCGCCCCCGCCCCGGGACGGCTGTCAGTCTGGTCCATGTGTCCACCCCCCTGCCTGTGTTTTGTTCGCCGGTTACTCGGCTCTGTAGACCCCCACGGAAGTGCGATCACAGGGCGTGTGCCTCGCTCCCACGGGCTTCCAGAGAGAGGTGTTTTAAATGAAAACGTCACGTGGCTGCCCTCAGGGCGGAGAGAAACAAGGACACACACGTGGGTGAGCGCAGTACCAGCACAGACAGCGCCGATTAGGGTTCCCAGGCGCCCGGCGGTGGCTTCCCGGGAAAGACCCTCGTTCCAGAGACGATCGTCACGCACGTCGGCTCGCGCTCGGCGTTTCCGCGCACAGCGCGCCCACCCCTGCCGGGCACAAGTAGGGCCCGTGATCCCAGCCAAACGGAGGCGCCAGGCCCTCTGAAGGCACCGCTGCAGTCATGGCACACACAGCTGGCCGTGAGGGCCCGGGTTATCAGTGCCGAGGAGGGAGGCTCGTCCGCGGGGCTGGCGCCTGTCTGAGGCCTCTGTCGTGGGCTGGGAGACAGGGCTGCTTGCTGGGGAAGCAGAGATGCAGACGGAACAGCGGGTGCCAGGGGCCTGTGGTGGCCAAGGGCACAGGTGCAGTGGGCTGGAGGGGGCGCCGGGGGGCTGCCCAGAGGGTAGAAGGCGGAGGCGAGAGCTCCCGGTCTGCGTTGTGCGTGGATGAATGCGCTGAGCCGGGTCTGTCGGCCGCTGGGCATGTCAGAGACAACGGCAGTTTCTAATGTAGGTTCACGTCCCTGTTCACAGGTGATCCTGGTGGCGGGTTTAATGGAAACCTGGAGGAATTCAATCATTTAAAAAACCCTGCATTTTGGGCTGCTCAAGGGGATAGAAAAACTCATTTAAAATATCTTACTTTAATAACACAAAATAAGACTACCCAATAATTACAGAATCGTATTGAGCAGCTGGTTCGGTGCAGTTTTAAGTTTTTACGGCGGTGAGACATTTCCTGCACGCATTGCGCTTTGGGGACGTGCCTGTCAGAGACCAGGAAGAAGGTGTTTCCGCCGCCCCCGGGGTTCTGCTGCCCCGGTTTTGCAGAGCGAGGACCTTCCGACTCAGGCTTAAGAAAACGGCCCGAGTCAGAAGGTCTCCTTCCCAGGGGCTGGGGGCCGCCTGCAGCCCGGGCCCGGGGAGACGCTTCTCGGGACAGAGGGAGGGGCAAAGCCGGCCGTGCAGATGTCGGAACTCCCCCGCCCCCCAAACCCCGACACCGTTTGCAACCCGCGAGTAGTGTTGTCGTGGTGAAGGAAGAACAGAGCTATAAACTGCATTTCTTTCTACGTTAAAAGCTTGAAGAGGTTTGGCTGAGAGCGAGCCGTCCCTCAGAATGGACCCCCGTCCCTGCGCAGGCCCGAAGCCGGCTGTCCCCACGGAACAGCTGGCCTCTGTCAGAGGGCGACCCTGCGGAGGGATGAAGCTGTGAGCTCTGGTCCGACTCCTGGGGGCTGGGAAGAGGGTCTCTTTGTCCTAAAGGAGAGGACTTGGGGGGCCTCCTGGTGTCCCCACCAATGCAACCAAGCCCTGTGTGCTCCCAACAGAGTGAAGTTCAGACCGAGGAGAGGCTACGTGGCATGTACATACTTGAAAATTTTGTGTTTATTTCTCTCCCACACCGAAGACACTAGAATGCTAAATTTCCGAAACTGCATTCAAAATGTTAGTGTTATACTGTCAGGCTATTACTTGGTGAGTTGGAATATGAAATTTCATTCTCAGAAATGACTATTTAAAATTATTAAAGTGTTACCCTGGCTGGTGTGGCTCAGTGGATTGAGTGTCAGCCTGCGAACCAAAGCGTCGCCAGTTTGATTCCCAGTCAGGGCACAGGCCTGGGTTGTGGGCCAGGTCCCCAGTAGGGGGCGCATGAGAGGCAACCACACATTGATATTTCCCTCCCTCTCTTTCTCCCTCCCTTCCCCTCTGTCTAAAAATAAAATAAATAAAATCTTTAGAAAATTATTAAAGTGTCAATTCTTCCATAATTAGTCTATAATTCAATGCCATTTTAATCAAAATATTAATAGTACTGTTTTGAGAAGCACAGTAACTGATTCTAAAACTTGTCTGGAAGATAAAAGAGAAAACTCACTCTTCAAAATTCAAAATACATGTTGTGGCCGTAGTCATTCTAAGTGTGTCATGAGTGCAAGAATAAAGGACAGCCGGGCGACAGAACAGAACACGCGGGCGTCGCAGGTAAGAGCAGGGCTCCGACACGGGGGTGATGGGTCGTTCAGCAGAGACGCTTGGGACAACTTGGTTTCCATCTGAGAAAAAGAAAAGCAACTTTTGCCGGAACTCTGTGTCACGTGTCACACACGGACTCCACGTGTTCTACGCGGGGGAAGCACCACGATGTTGAAGGGAGAACGGGGACTGGCCGAGTGGGCTCATCTCAGTTTCGGGCGGAGGCCCGTGGGGGGCTGAGCCCCG
>PVJD01015594.1:0-24293 GCA_004026545.1 Mormoops blainvillei
ATATGTTGCATTGAAAGTCATGTATTAAGAAATGAACTTTAGGGTATATTTTATATTTTTATAAATCTAAGACTTATAATATTTTGTATTAGACTTGAAAATTACAAGAAATATAGATTGCTTCTAATTCTAGTTTTCTAAGCCATCCTAGCATTTCTATTATAAGATCAGTTTTCCATATAATGTGATGAAATAGAATCATTTTATGTCTAAACATGAAGATATTCATAAAGAGGAAAAAATTATAACCTCAATTGAGCTTTTCATAATAAATAAGAGAGAAGAGACTTTCTGAGAAGCATGACTGTGTTTTCAAAAGCAAGAAGTAAAATCACAGTCTTAAACATAATTTTATTGTATCAGATTTCTACCCTTGAGTATCAAGCAATCTAATCCACAATCTAAAACCATTAATGTGATAGCAGCTATTATCAATGTGCTCTATTTTTCAGCTAGCACTTTAAAAATAAAAATCATATATAATTGAAATTCCAGTAAGAATCCTAAATTGAACAGGATACCACAAGATACAAAAAGATACAGTTTCCAACTAAATTATTTCAGAGGAATCCATGAATCTCCAAATAGAGGAGCAGCTTTCTTAAACATTCACTTGACAGACTATTTACAGGCAGTGATTATTTAGTTGAATAAAAGCCTCTTTGATGCCATTAATAGTCTTCTGAACTGAAAGATATGCTATTGACCTAAATTATTTCCTCCCACCAAAAAGACAGATGTCTTATTTGTCCCTTGTTTATTTAGCACTGACATGAGACTAAAAAAGGAATGCCAGCCTGTCTTAACAATTAAGGCAGGTTTATAGCCAGTAAAATGACCACAATATGGCCCACTTAATGATTTATTCAGATTGCAAAATAAATGCATTTAGCTAAAGCACATACGGCAAACAGATTAGACTGGCAGAAGGAAGCTAAGAAAAACTGGTTTGGTCATGTTTGGATTTAGCTGTTTCAGCAAACGCAGAGCATGCCTGGAAAAGAAGTCCTGAGAAATCAAATATCTGATAATGGCAAAAGCAAAGCCAAAACATATATATACAAACACATACATAGATATACTGAAACTCTAACTGCTTATTATGCAGGTGAATCTAAAAATCTATAGATGTGTTTGATGTCACTATTTGAAATTATTTCCTATGGAAATTTTTTTCCAGTCAATGATACCTCTCAACAACTCATATGTCTTCAAAAATATGATTTTACATATTTTAAAGTCTCAACTTCAAAGATTGTGATTTAAGTTAGAAATAAACGGGTTTCCTAAGATTCTAATAAGGACACTGGCAAGCAGCAAACAGGATTTCAGTGACTAATTTTTCCTCATAACTATTTATAAAAGTTGTTCTGTTATAATATACAAGATGCCCTCCACTCAATATGACATTTGCAGAATTAACATGCCTGGTTTTCCATTTTTGAGAACATATGTTGTTGTTTAAAATATGGACGCTTCCAGGTTATTTGTGGCCAATCACTACAATCACTACACCACTACCCTAGGTCAGGTCAGAACCACACTTGCTACCATAAGCAAACACACCCAGCTGATGCCAATAGAATGTTCTTCTTCACTCCCTTATTGGAGTATTCATACATCACTGACAGTTACTCAAGCTACTTTTTCCTTTAAAATTCATACAACTTAACGTTCTCTACTGTGGGACTTGAAGAAGGAAAAACTAAGCAATAGTTTTCATTATCTTTTAATTTCCTTTATATTTTCTTATTCAATGATAATTTTAGCAACATTAATGACACAACAAAGTCTGTTCTTTGCTTTAGAAACAGGTTTTGAGCACATACCTATGTAGAGTTTCATTTTGCTTTGCTGTCCTTATAGGAACCCAGGAGGATAATGGACATTTTTTACTGAGTGCATATTTTGTTTCTTTTTCAATTCCATATAAAATGACTAATGCAGATGTTAAAGGAAATGTACAATTTATGTTTCAATTCAGCAGTAATTCTCACATGCTTTACATGTGACTATAAAACATTTTTCCACCAGAGACTCTAGTCCTTAGCTTAATTTTTACTTCAAGACAGAAGTTTTGACTACTTATAAATCATTTTTATAAAGACATAGTTATGCCCTGGTTGGTGTGGCTCAGTGGATTGAGTGTTGACCTGTGAACCAAAGGGCTGCTGGTTCAATTCCCAGTCAAGGCACATGCCTGGGTTGCAGGCCAGGTCCCCAGTGGGGGACACTCAAGAGGCAACCACACACTGATGTTTCTCTCCCTCTCTTTCTCCCTTCCACTCTACCTAAAAATAAATAAATAAAATCTTTTTAAAAAATAAAATAAAGATGTAGTTACAATCCTATGTACTTTTAAATGAGAAAATATTTTAATTAATGTATCAATATAGTGAAAAAGTAAACATAAAAAAATAAGATATGCAAGCAAGATGGAAACCTTGGTTACACACAAGTAAACAGACATACATTAGGTCACAATTTATGTAAATTTTACTGTCATAATCATGAAGAGGTCAAAGGGGAGAGGATTGTTTGTCATTGAATGACATCCCTCTCACCTTCAAAAAGAAATTACATAAGACATTTTCTTTGTTTTCACAACAGAAAACACAGTATTAATTAACGTGTCCCCAAGGTCAGAAAGCTTGAAATATGCTTATTAACAGATTTTCTTTCATCATAATATCTGTTCCATGAAAAATATTAGCCAATAAAATGTATAATCCTGGAACTCTAATGAAAGGCTGTACATGTGTCAGGTGCTCATATATATGATGAATAAAAAAAAGGTCATACAATAAAGACTTACAGTACTAATTTTGAGGTTAACGCCTTACACAGGATTTTCAATGTCTTTTGAAAAATGTCCAATTTCCAGTTTTTGAATAAAGCAGTTCAAGAGAGCTCATCCCACATTTCCCCAAATTTTAACATTTTAATATGAAAAAATGAGTATATAACTTAAAGTGTGCATTTCTTTGGTCATTTGAAAAGGAAACAATATGAGAATAAATGAAAACAAGTTCTACATAGCAATAGAATGAAAATCAAAAGATGAAGAAGAGCTTCACATAATCTCCATTACTTTCAGCGCCACTTCCACAAACAAAAACAATAAATGAGCCAAAAACACTAATAAAATCATCTCATTAAAAACATGACATGATTATTCACATATTATTACCTGTATTTTGCAGTCAGATTTGGCTGTATAGATTTACTGCGGTATCTGCTTTTAGGTATTTGAAAAATAACACAGAATGTATATCCTGCATTTTTCCTAAAGCATTTTACTGTGAACAATAACTTGAGTGCAAAATGAGGAGAGATTCATCAGAATTTCAAAGTAAAACCCTATGCATCACCTAATTCTATTGAAAACAACGCTCACGGCAAATTTCACTTATCACTCAAAACATATTTCTGCCCTTGGATACCAGAAACAAATTAAAAAAAAATCAACAACATGCTGTTGTTCTGCTCTGGCAGAGCTGCAATGCCTTATGTTTAAATAGTTCAGCATTCAGATTTAGCTTGCTTAAAGTATAATATGGAATCATCACTTCTTGCCCTTTTGGCTAAGATCAAGTGTAATATGGAATCAATATGATTGTAGAATTAGGGCAAAATACATCAGAAATTGCCACTGCAATTACTGTACTAATGTAATATCAATAGGAGGATAGCCAAATAATTTTAGAATATATTTTTCCAATGAATAAATATTTTCTTCTAGTCAACTTTTTAAATTTAAAATATGCATGCTTTAAATGTAAATTTGCATGTATATACATTATTTATATACACACATATTATAATATACATGCCACACACAAAATCACTGCATGTCTGTGTGTGTTTACACACACATATATAATATATACATACATACATAGTAATTTTATGAACTGTACATAAGAAAATGTTTTCCTTTACAGAAATGTAAACAATGGATCTCCCCATTTCAAAAATTCTCTCTTTTTTTTTTTTTTACAAAAAAATCAATCCTGAAGACTATTTTTGGAGGTACCTTAAGATGTGAACAAAGCAACAAAATTACATTAAAACACTTTGTTTTTCCTTGTGATAAGTCTTTTCAATGAACCCTACTTTCAAACCTTTTGAGATGCACACAGATTTGATTAAAGCTCCTATTAAGCAACCTTCTTTATATCAAATTAAGTTGGACAATAACAATTACGAGGCAGATGATGTAGTTAGTATCACATAAAATAATGAAAAAACTAACAAAACTGCATATTAAAGATACTAAAATATTCATGCAAGCACACACCAGACATGTAGCTTTAATGTAAACTTAATTAAAGCTTGTGACTAGGCTATATTTGTGTCTTCTCTCTCAAAATCTGAAGTTGCATATAACAAACTACATAGTAAGTGGAATAACTAAAATTGCTGTCAATTTTTAGTAAGTGCACAAAACCTCCACCCCAAAACTCAATGGATTAACTCAGAGCCTTCTATCTTTAGTTAGTCCTGCTTATAAATGGAATTCTCTGTAATTATAAATAATTTTGGAATATACAGTAAATGTGTAAAAATACATGTATAATTTTTTTTTTTCTGAATAGTCTCTATGAGCACAACCTGAAGATCTGAGATTTGTTTATTTTTAAGCAGATAATGCTAAGTTCATTATGTTGGTGCCAGGAAAGCCTGACTACTTACAGATTTGGCTGTAGCAGAAATATACTGGACAACCATTTCATGCTTAGTGGTAAAATCTTTGTTCCGTAAAGGAGCTTTTCGTTCTTCATTAAGGTTCATGTCCTCCTGTTAAAAAGAACATTTATTGGAAGCATTAGCCAATTAACCTAAGAGCTTCAAAAGCAATTAATAAATACTAATATTCTCTATCTTAAAACAGTAAGTCATGCTGTGACTAACAACAATAATTATTTTTGTGGATACTTTGCTATTATTTTCCACTCTAGATAACACAATCTTGTATAAAATCTACTATACATTTATGGCTCGTATCTGCACCTAGTCAAATAAAAGCAGAATGAGAAAAAAATTAACTATTCTACAGAATATATTGGCAGTTTATAGCATAGATGTACATCACACAGCCTTAGCAAAGCTATTTATTTACCCTGAGAGCAAAAAATAAATTAATTAAATAACAAACACATACTTTAGTGCTCGCTATATGCTCCCTTAGGATCACTATTATTTAGATGAGCAAATATGATTTGTAAATTAAAATAAAATATATATCTATAATACGTCACTGAAGAAAAACTCATGAGAAGCTGCTGGATTTGGAAGAGAAAAAAAAATAGAAGTATAGTCAGCTGTATTGGGATAACAGAAACCCCTCTTTGGAGGGGAAAATGTGCAGTTCCAAGAACACTTGGTTTTAAGGTTCAATAAACTTTAATTTGGTTGGGAATCGTCCTTTATGTTGTGATACACACATATATAACATTTTTACTAACCAAATCATTTTTCTTCAGACAAATCTTTTTTTTTTCATTTTGAAACTCGTGTTAACCCTCGAAAAATATTAAGACATTCTTGGGGCTCACCAAGTTGGAAATGACTAACCTATAGAATGGGTGCAAATGTTTACAAATCATATCTGATAAAGGATTTGTATCCTGAATGTATGAAGAACTCATAAATCAACAATAAACCAATTACAAATGGGCAGAGGATTTGAAAAGACATTTACCTAAAGAAGATATAAAAATGGCTAATAAGTACATATTCATTATGGAAATGCAATCAGTATTCATTCGGGAAATGCAAACCAAAAGTACAATGAGATAACATTTCCCTCCCACTAGGATACCTTGGATAAAAAAGATGATAATAGATGTTGGTTTGCATGTGGAGAAACTGAGAATGAGATATGATGCTGCTATTTTGGGAAACAGTCCAGCAGCTGTTCGAAAAGTTACACATAGAGTTACCACATGACCAAGCTTATTATACTCAAGAGAAAAAACAAAACAAAACATAGGTCCACACAAAAAACTTGCATGTGAATGTTCATAGCAGCATCACCAAAGAGTGGAAACAATCCAAATGTCCATCAAGTGATAAATGGATAAACAAATGTGAAATGTCTATACAATGGAATGTTATTTATCCATTAACAGGAATGAAATGCTGATACATGCATGAATCAAAAAGTCACATTATGCTAAGTGAAAGAAGCCAGTCACCAAATACGCATATGATTCAATTTATATTTAGTGTCCAGAATAGGCAATTTTGTAGAGACAGAAAGTGGAGTAGTGGTTGCCAGGAGCCAGGAAGAAAGGGATGGGCAGACTGGGGTATGACTAATGATGAGTATGCTGTTTCTTTCCAAGGTGATAAAAATTGTCTAAAACTCCCTGTTGTAATGGTTGTACAATTCTTTGAATATACTAAAAACACACACTGAACACTTTTAAAGGGTAGGATTTAAGATATGTAAATTGTATCAATTTTTTAAATTGATTTTTTCACTTTATTCTCTTAGTAATTCTGGCCATTATTGGTTTTTTTTTTTAATCAAGTAAACTAATGAGCAACAAATAATATTAAAATTATTTTAAAGCTCATGTGTGAGAATGTGGGAAGAAAAAACAAAGGAGTCATGAAAAGTAATCAAACTACATCTATTGAATAGTAAGTTCACTGATAGCCAGAATCTCATGATCTATATTTGTACCCACTGCAGTGACTCCTATGATGATCCATGCAGTCAACACTTAATAATTGTGTATGGTCACTCCTCCTATTGCCTTTATCACTGCCTCTCCCCCTACTTTCTTATCTTTTCATCTTATTTCTCATTTGTATATCACACTTGTTAATGACTTACTTGAAAGCAGAAGACATCCTTTTCCTTTTTTCTCTCTCATACGCTACATTTAGCATTGTTGAATCAAAGCAGGACCAGAAAAATGAAGTTGGATAGTACTTTTGATGTAGTCCACAGATACTTATCTACATTCTGTGTCAATTTTAACTAACAGGGAATTCACTACCTCAGCAGGCTACCCATCCCATCTTAGGGCAGTTTAATTTTTGCTACTGTTTTCTTTGGACGACTGGATGTGAAATATGTACAACCAAATACTAATAGTGTGCTAACACGGCAGGGCTGTGTCCTTCCATTATTTTTTTCCTCTACCTTCTAAATTTTGAATCACTTATTTACTGGACACATACCATACGCCAGGAGCTATGCTATGCTGGTGAGGGAAGTGCAAATTTGAAAGTCTGCTTGTAACCACAAATTAAATGAATTGCTCTTTATGAAGCACTTGGGGGCAATGCATGGTAACTAGTAAATGCTCCTTCTTAAATAAAAATAAATAATTCATGGTCTAGTATGGAAAATGTAAATGTAAAGAAATAATTATAATAGAGGCATATAAATGATGCTTGGGAAACACAGAGGACTGATGGAATGGTCAGAGAAGTCATCACCAAGATTTGAGTCTTGAAGGATGAGAAAAATCTTAGTGAAGGCAAGGACACTAGCTGGAAGACCAGAGTGGTATGCTGTCATGTGTGGCTGCCCAACAGCATTTGAACATACCTGCTACACTTATTACACCTTCACAGTGTCAGTCCCACCTAACCAGCAAAGAATCTATAAAAACTACATTTGCCAGTCTCCCTTATAAGCAGGATACAGGCATATGGCTTAGTTTCCACCAATGAAATGCATTTATCAGACATGTAGATTCAGAAGTGAACTATGTAAAGAAGTAGTCCACTAGTAAGCCATACATTTTGCTGGTGTGGTTGGAAACAGAGGTTACATAGTTATTGAATTAATGGCAGCAGCTGCACCATTTTTATCATGACAGTTTAACCAAGTGGTTTTGGGGTGGCAACAGACCCTTAATTGGACTATATTTCAGTTGTGTGGTTTGGGAAGTTATTCCCATAATGATCTGGAGCCTGTTTCTGCAACCTACCTGATTTAAGATATATATATATATATATATCTTAATTATATATATATATACTTAGTAACATATTTTTTTCTATTTAAACTAGCCAGAGTGCATTCTCATATGTTCTATAATTTGGACTATTAAAGTAATTCACATGACTCTTGATAAGTGTCTAAACTAAGAGAGATGGTAGTCAGACTGAACATACGGAATGAACTCGACAACCATGTGAATATTATTTGAAGGCAGCATTCTCACCTTCACAATAAAGTATACCTACCAGCTTCAACTTATGTTCATGTGACATGGCTGAGTATTCATCTCTCTCTCTCTCACACACACAAATATTCTGTTGTTTGATAAATGCAAGGAAGGAAAGGACTTCCACCTCCTTTGTCTCAAAATACTATACCTCTATTAATTCAGATTTTATTACTATATTGGCAAGCACATCACTCTGCTAATTCACATTGTGTTTGTTTCCATTAGAACCCCTAAGTGCTCACATACATGCTAGGCCGTGTCTCTACTGCCTCAAGACATTCTAGTTAAATTACAGTCTCCTGCAAATGTGGTTAGCATAAATCTGCATAACCCAAGGAGAATTAACTCTGGAACACTGACAAGATGGGATGTCAGGATTTGTGAACTTTACCACCACCTCTGGCAGTCTCTGGGTAGAGAATTTGCTCTCCTTCCAGTGACATTTCTACATTACAATGTTCCTCCATTCAATTTTTAATGGTATACACTGCTAAGGCCATGCCATCAGAATAGAATCCTTTTGCATGGAGGTAGGCAGGGCAATAAGGGGAATATGAGATTGTAAACCTCAGAAGAATGTTGTCAAGATTAAGCATTATCATGCACATCAAGCCTGGTATACAGGGTAGGGCAAAAGTATCCTTGTATTATTATTGAATTACTGTATTGTTTTCCATATAAACTGTAAACCTACTCTTCCCCACCCTCTAAGTTAACTAGCCTTCAGAAATGCTATTCGTGTCAGCATCACCAGCTCAGGTCTCATTTTTACCACTTTTAATCTTATCTGTCATGTTTTAACAATGCAAGGTTGTTTGTAGTTTTCCTACATATACTATGCTGTTACACACTTCCATTACTTTGAACATGATGCTGTTCTCTCTGCCTACAATGCTGTCATCTTCACCACCCTGTCCCTCTATTAACCCCATCTTATCTCTTCTTACTCACCCCACCCAGATCTATATGTGAATAACTCATACATACACTAATTCTTCATGTCTCCTCCAAATTACCTCATTTAGAAATAACCATCTTCATTCTATTCTTCCATATGAATTCCAATATTGCAGCACTTAAATTGGAACTATCTGAAAAATCTGTCTCCCCTAAACTATAAACTAACTAAGGACAGAAACTGGATCTTTTATATCTTTGTACTCCCAGCAAAGAGCATTGATCCTGGAATGCACTAAGCACTTAATAAATGTCTGTTGAATCAATGTAATATTTAGGAACTTTTCTCTTAATACTTTAATTTGCTTTATATCCACCAAGATTTTCTATACCTATAACTTTGCTGCATAGGTTGATTGTGAATAGGTACCATTCATATGAACAGAAAAGACCATAATGACTCATTTTATTTTTATAGAAATAATAAGTATAGCACTAATACCTCCAAATAATTAACTTTAGCTTTATAATATGATCATAAAACTCAATAGAGCAATACTCATAATTAAATATTAATTCTAAACAATGTAATTGAACATGAAACTACTTCTAAGCACAATGAGTTTTTATAGTACTCAAAACACAAAAGCAGCTTTCAGTATGTTTAATATTCAGCTCGTACTTCTACAACACATGAGAAAAATTAGTATTTTATAGTTTTAAAAATGTTGTTTGAAGTCCAAATAATTGACCATTTATATTTTTAAAGCCATATTTGTAAACATTAAACAATTTTTCTCCTTCTACATATACCATGATGTAATTTTCCCATTAAAGACAAATTTCTTCACTTCTTCAGGAGAAAAACATTGTATTCTTAAAGTTATCACTGAGGAACAACCATATTAGAGTCAAAGGAGGTTAAAAGTTGAACCAGTTGCCTATTCATTCATTTGTATTCTTATTCACTCATTCACTCATTCACTCATTCATTCATTCTCATTCTCCCTCTCTTGTCCCATAAATCATTTAAAAGGTGACAATAAAATTTTTAAAACTTTCTCCTTTTCTAATTCTTCCACTGTTTTTCTGTTTTGCTTTATGACAGGTATATGTCAACATTTTAAGTCTTTATATCTTTTCTTTTCCTATAAGAATACTTGCTCCTTCCTTATATGAATTTGCTATAAATTTCTTCATTTTCTATAAAGTGTTTCTGTTTCTACATGTCTTAATCCTAGTTTAAGGCTGACTTTCCACCTGCTATTTTATAATCTGAACCTGACTTCAGCATCAAATGCTTACTCTGATCCTTCCGCTTCTCAACAGGAATAATTCAAGTATTTTTAACTTTTTTTTGGTGGGGGACCTGAAGAGGATGAACCAATAATACCCTAGTTCCTAAAAATATCTAGCATGAGGAGTGATTATAGTTATGTTTAATTATTCTAAGGTTATAAATTAATGGACTTTTACAGCATTTGTTTAATTTATTCTTTTCTAAAGATAGGTTCCATGATTACTCTAGCTTCTGTGGACCAGAAAGGATAGAATATATTTTTCCTAAAATTCCAATAAGATTATTAGGGATTTTCTACATTATTAAATAACTTCCCCATTCCGACTGGCATTAAATAACTACCTGTAGAGACTCTAGCCCCATAACATATAGAAGCTCAGATGTAAAACAAATATAAAGGAAAAAAACTGTCCAAATACATTATCTCTACAAATTATGAGAACCAGAAGCAGGAAAAAAAGCATATTAAATGAATGTTACTGAGTAAGGCATAGAAATTCTTCATCTAATTCTGCTTTCAGGTCCTGTTACAGGGATCTGACTTTAAATAACTACATGTATCTCTTTACCTCATGAGGGTAAATTCAGAACATATATTTAGATATTGGAAAACAAAAATATTATTTTCACTTTTCTATAATCCTTAATCCTCAGTTCAACATTCAACCAGTGGTTTCCAGAGTTGACAGATTACATAATACACTGTAGTTTGTGAAATATTTATTTGTATTAAAAAATAGAAGAATGAAAGCTTTAATATTTAACATGAGTGTAACACTGGAGCTCTTACTGAATTCACAGGTCCAAATGGTACCTGGGGTATATTAGGAGAATAGTGAAGTATTCACAGTGCATATTTGTTCACTGTCAGTGTACTGCAACATACTGTAGTTTTCATGGTTAAGTGGATTTGTAAGCTGTTTTGTCTATTTTTAACTAAATCAGCCCTCAAAAAAAAAAAACACAACAAAATGCAAAACTGATTTTGAAAGTTTCCTGCAAAGACAACAGATTTAGGATAATAATATAATACCAATAATGCAAACACACGGGAAAAAGAAATGCTAGGCTACTATATCTCCTACTCATAAGTCTGAGCCTTTCATCAGTCATAAAATGTGGTAAAAATAACGAAAATATAAGGCTCATGAGAAGATGATCCTACAAGATAGAAATTGTTAAGGTAACTTTGAAATATGGATGGATATTATCAATGATGACTCCCACTTTAAGCTACATCAACTTAGCAGACCATTTAAATATATTTAATTGCAAAAGACCAAAAGGTCTGTGACACTGGGTAAATACTTGGTAGAAGCTGCTGAAATATGCATGCAAAACAACATGACCGTAAACTAGAACAAATCTTTTGCCAACAAATACTATTAGAGGACACTTAGAAATCATTGTTGAAAATTTGCTAAAATGAGTATTAGTAAAATTACTCAGTGTAGAAGGTTTAGCATATAGTTGAATGAAAAATACAGCTTTTTTAAAAACTCAGCCTATATTATTTGCTAGATTGTTTCAATAACATAATATAGAAACTACTTTTCTTTGAGTCGCTAATGGAACAATCTGATACAGAAAACATATTATGAAAATAATTTGTTTAATAAAAAGATGCTTTATGAAAAAAAACTAAGTAGGAGGGATTCCTGAGAAAGGGTATCCCACATGTAAAATTCAAGCTATTGCAAGAAAGAAGTTGAAACCAAGGTATACAAAGTGCTACACAGAGTCAAGAATGTAGCACCTTTTCAATAAAAGTTAGATATTTCAAATATAGTGGAACATTTACAATATTTTGAAATGAGATAGTAAGTGAGCATGAAAATATGTTGTACCTTACAAGAGATAGCTCTGGTAATCTCAAGGCAAAATATTTAAAAACTACTGAAATATAGCATGACTTAGGCATTTTTCATTCACAAAAAGACAAGCGATCCCTTGATAGTTTATCAATTAGTAAAAAAGTAACTATGTGAATGAACGTCATTGGAAACAACACACACTGGTAGACCCAACTTCCAAGTTGGTCCCCTTTATGCCTCCCTGCATGACTCAGTTCTTCCTCCCTCTTCCAGGCATAGAAACAATGTGTGGAGCAGACATGAGTACACACGAATGGGGATGAGGGTCTTCTCATGAAAAACAAGGAAGGAAAAATACAAAGAGCCGATGTCCCTGATGACATCTGTTGAAGCCCATTGTTTTCATTGATTTGAGAGAGAGAAAGGAAGGGAGGGAAGGAAGGAGGGAGAGGGAGGCGAGAGAGAGAGAAGAGACAGACAGGGAGAGACAGAGAGAGATAGGGAGAGAGAGACACAGACAGACAGAGAAACAGAGAAACAGAAACATTGTATAGGGAAAATGGAGTTAGTCAGGCTCCCTCACCCGGATGTCCAGGCAAACATAACATAGCAGTGTTCATATAACCATCAGTAGGGTCCCACATGAGTAGAATGAAGCTCTGTTATATAACTAGAAGGTCAGTATTGGTACCCTGCTGGCCTTGTCTGCACTTAGTATATAAGGGAGTCAGGACTTCCCACATGACTTGCAGCTTGTGGGTTGCGTGGATCACCCCACCCTGGAATAAAGGCATGTCAAACATCCGAATGGCTCTGCATATATTCTTCCATCTGCCCAAATCCTGTGTGAACCTGCCTGGCCAAGCGCTTGCAAGACACACTGATTCATTGTCACACTTATTTATGTTTTCATTGGTTGATTCTTGTATGTGCCCTGACCTGCGATCGAACGGGTAACCTTGGTATACTAGGATGACATTCTAAACAAGTGAGCTACCTCGCCAGGGCTGAAGTCCATTTTTTAAAGTCCATTTTGAACTCATTTGTTTAAAAATATAAAAATACAATACTCCAGATTACTTGCAAGAACAACTGACTATCATCAAAGAAGATGGAAATTTAGGAGACACAGTTCAGCATGAAACCTTTGCTTGATTCATTGATTGGGACTGAGAAAAGTTAATACTATGATTTACTAAGTGCTATTAATGATGTTCTTGTTCCACTTGGACCTACATATCTTTGTCAGATTTATGTTTCAACTCTAACAGACATCAAGCCAAATATCAAAATAAAATGATCTAGGAACTGAACCTTCTAATTACTGTCTTTTTTTTTTTAACAAGACATAAAAAATGACATTGTCATTGTTCTCTCTAAAAAGTTATTAACCATGACAGGAAAAGCTTTCGTGCTTTTAATAAATTAATAAATAAAATAAACTCATTTTAAATCATTTAAAAATCTTGTTCATTTCATGCTTTTCTCATTCTTTACTATGTATTTTATAAGGTACATAGTATTAGTTCATACATATATGAATGCAATTTTTAAATAAAATATATAGGGGTTACTTGCTAAGGCATACATATATACACAGAGATAGGCAAAAATAGGTTTAGAGTTGTAAATACGTGAAACAGTTTATTCTTGTACTATTATTTATTAATTATTGTATTATTTATTATTATTATTAACCTACTTTTGCTCCCCCTACCCCCGTGTGTGTGTTTGTAGTGTTTATATATTCCGTCCCTTACAGGATAGGAAATCAAAAATTTTAGAGACTACTACACTAGTCCAGAAGTTGACAAACATTTTCTGTAAAAAAACAGACAGTAAATATTTAGGCTTTGAAAAGTCATGAGATGTTTCTCACAACTACTCAACTCTGCAGCTGTAGCACAAAAGGGGCCATCAACAATATGTAAATAAAAGGCTGTAACTGCGTCCAACAAAACTTTATTTATGAACAATGAATTTCAAACAATAATCATCTGCCCTGAAACAGTCGTCTTCTGATTTTTCCCAACTATTTAAAAATATAAAAATAATCCTTACTCTGCAAGCTGTCTTTGTCATATTTCTGTTTCCTGTACCTAATAAAGTATCTGGCTTTCAGTAGAGAGTTGTCAAACTTCTCCATGACACAAAACTTGTCTTTGCTTTTTCTTTCTCACAAGTACACCTTGTGTTCAGCTATGTCACCCCAATTAGAACATAAGCTCCTTGACAGGAGGGATTTTCTTTGTGTTGCTCTCTGCTCTCTCTCCTCAGAGCTTAGAACATTGTCTGGCATTTAGAAGGCATTGAACTCCAATGAACTAAATCATTCAAACTTCGAATTATTTAATGCTTTAAGAAATAAAGACTTAAAATTCACAAGTAGCACCAGGTTTCATAGTATATTCAGGTCTTGTCTGTTTCCTCTCTAGGCCCCTGGGTTAAGTCTACACAGCAGCATACTCCCAGCTGTTCCAGTACCATGGAAATCATCAGTTTATTTGCTTGTCTTCCTGACTAAATTCTGAGTTCTATGGGGAAAAAGGGGTGTTGCACTTATCCTTGTACCCCTAGCACGTAGCATATGTAGCACCGTTAAGTATGACATAGCACACTGAACACAGCAATAAATGGTTTTGAAAATGAATACATGGCAATCAATACTAGCAGAGCCATTCAAACAGTAAAAATACTTTGGAAAACATTTCTATGTATCAACCAAGAGAGGGAGTGAATTGTGAAGTTTTCCACTTACAATCAGAATAAATTTGCAAACCTAGTTCCTTTTATCCATCTTCATGGGACTCCTAACCTACTACTCTCTCAGTTGTGAAACCTTTGGTAAGAATTAAGAAATAAGAATTTCTTAATTTTCGGTAAGAAAATTAAAAAGTGACCCACATTTAATTACCTTTAGACCTGTTTAATGGGTAAGTTTTGCTCCTCCTTCCTAAGCTTTTCTTACTAGAAATGATGCCGGTGTTTTCTCAGTCTAATGATATGGAGTAAGTATATTGCAAATGGAAATGTAACCAATGGAAATTACACTATCTAGACAATTTCTAAGGGTCTAGTCATTCCTGAAAGCTACTTCCATGGCTTATTTCAAATTTTAAAACCTAGTTTACCAATAATTTGTTTTATGGTAACTTAACCATTAATTAAAATTACTTATGTTGAGAGCACTAAAAGGTTCTCATCCAAGCTAACCAACTCCTAAAAAATGGTGTTGGGTGAGAAAGAAATCCATGATAGCAGTCAGGGGTGAGTAAGTACATTTGGGCTAAAGTACAACACCTGAGGTTCAAAGTTAGTCTCTTAGCAGATGAAAGGCAAAAGTAAAAACAAAATTAAAAGCTTTGGAATTATTTATCAGAGCTCTATCAGATGGAATACTGGATAGATAACTTAGCATTTGTTGCATATAACTACATTCTTATAATTTATGCCAAAAATGCAAAATATATTAATAAAAATTGCTGAATAGAAACAAAGTATAAAACATCAAATCTGCACATGAAATAACATATTAAACACTGTCATTAGTAAATGAAATTGAAATGAAGTATGCCTAGAAATTAATCATAAATCATCACTAGACTCATCTTTTACATATAACCAAAACTATTTAATTACCTGTCTTAGAACACAATCCCTATTACCATATTTATAGGAATCCAATGTTATCAGTGTAAGCTGGACCTCCACTCAGTAGATCCTTGTGCTAGCTAACAGAAACTTAATTCCAACTTGAAGTCTCCATACATTTATTTTTTAAACCTTAAATGGAAATCCCCTACCATCCACCCTGAAAAAAAGGACAACTGCATACAAAAGGGCAATATTATTCAAAAACAAACGCAAGTGTTAAGACACATTTTTCTCCTTGCTCTAACTAAATTAATTCAATTTGGATAAAAATAAGTTATCACTATTAAGCATGTAATAGTCCTTCAGCCAGTTCAGTAAGTCTCATTAATCTTAAAATGTTGAATAGTTATTCAATTATAGCATTTTTAATTTCCTTATATTTAAAGAGGCAGAGAGGAGATATTTCACCAATACTACTTACAGGGAATTCAAAATGCCTCTGATTAACATGAGAAAGGCTACTGCTATGGAGCTTATTCAAATTTGAATTGGGGGCTAAAGATGACATGTACTATATAGTGCAGTCATCCTTTTAAGTTTCGCCCCAAAATTGTTGTAGCAGTTATTGGCGTTTTGGTCCTACTACTTTTACCCACTTGTGTAAGATTTGAAAACATGACTCACTTCCTTTTATCAAGGAAGGTCGGCAGGTAATTATAAAAGTCATATAAAAACAAGTGTTTGTTTTTATTACTTAAAGTATTAATCAGAGAACCACTTCCTAACTTTCAATTAATACTCAGTAACCATACCATAAGTACAAAATTAAGTTTTACAAACTATTGAAGACACACTGCTCATAAATAGTTTGTGCTCTAAAAAAAGTAATCACCTAAAAGTTTCAAATTTGTAGCTTTAAATCTGTCATCAATAGACAGTGATATCATTACTCAGAACATCTATTATTGTTTCATTGAATAGTCACAATAAAAAAAACATACCAATGCATGGAATAGATGGCAGAGTCAATGAAACATTAATAATCTATTAATGCATTAGTAAAGTAAAACCTAACCACTTAGATCTTTTGGTTAACTGAACCCATTCCAGGATGTTATTTAGCTATAAAGAGCCAAGTGATTTTTTTTTAAATGAGCTATTACTAATTAAATAGGAGTTATAATAATAAAATAAAAGTTAATACATTAAAAAAATCCAACAGTAATTAAAGTTTTAGCCCACTATCCCCTATTGTCTACAACTACAAGCCTCTAAAATGAGAACTGCTGTTAATAGCTATGATTCTCACGCATAACAAGAGTTTCAATTATCAGAGTAAGATAGGATTATAATTGAATATTGTTTTTCATTATTTAAGCTTTCACCAAAATATATCATTATCCAGAAATTCCAAATAATAAATTGTATCGGTGCTGTTATGGCAACTTATTTCTTGTCAAGTATCTCAAAGACATAGGAGGAAAACCAAATCAGTGTTGAGGGGTAGAGGGGAAGCATTTCGAATTGAAGAAAATGATCAACTACATCAAACGCTGCCTGTAAGTCAATTAAGATGAGAATTGAGAACTGACCATGGGATTCAGCAACATGAAGATTTTTGGTGACACTGATAACAGTTTTGATGGCATGATGAGATGGAATCTGGGCTGGAGTGAGTTTAGGAGAGAAAGTTAGAGGAGAGAAATCAGGGGCAATCAATATAAACAAAAGTAGGGGAGGTGTTTTGCTTCAAAGGAGAGTAAAAATAGAGCAGTAGCTGGCAAGGGAGAAAAGGTCAAGAAAAGGCTTTGTAAAATGAGACAGATTTGTATGCTGCTGGGAATGGCAGAAGAGAGAGGAGAAAAATTATTGGAGCAATTCCCTGAGTAGTTAGTTGAAAGGGAATGGAAACTGCATACAAATGGAAGGATTTGGAGCATAAAAAGTTCACCTATGGTGACAGGTAGCAACACAAACTATGTGAACGCAGATACTAAAAGTTAAGTAGATACATACGGTAGTAGGAGTTCTCTTCTGGTTGCTTCAATTTACTCAGTAAATGAAGGAGCGAAGTCTTCAGCAAAGTATAAAGATAGGTAAAAGTTGTGAGGATTGAACATCAAAGTAAAGGTGTGAAATAGTCATCTAGGAGCATAGTTGAGGGACTGGAATTGGGACATACAAAATAATTGTCTGAAAACATCAGGGCCTACTTGGGGCTTTGGAAAGCAATGTTTCCAATTCATTAATAGGGCATCAGTGGATTAGAACAAAACCTGAAGGACAGGAGGAAGACCAGTTGGAAGACTATTTTCATAGCCTACAAGAAACAACTAGAAAAGCACACTGCCAAAACTAGGGCAAGAGCAGCTGGAGGACAGCTGAAGAAACAGATTTAAGAGTCAGTGCAAAAGCAGGGCCAGTGGGACTTGGCAAGCAAGTGACTGAGAACACCAATGGAGTGGAAGGTGGCCTAGAAGTGTCAAGCTTAAGTGAACTGGAGTAGAGCAATTCCGCCGATAAACTCAAAGAACTATTTCAGTACAATAAAAATTGGTAACCAGTGGGCAGATTAAAGCAGTAAGTATAATCTGAGTGAGGTCTGAGTGAGAAAAGAACATTTTAAAAGGTTAAAAGTGTTAATAGTATCAAGGAATGTCCTTGTTTCTGTTGTTATCATCACTGTTTTCGGTGATTAAGATAAGGAAACCAAATGGTAAATTGAGGGGCAATCTAGGTGATCTAGAAATATTGGCAACTGATGAAAGAACAGAACTTTATTTGATAAAAAGGGAATATAACACATGTTTATACAGTTTTTTATACAGAAAGCTTCTATGCCAGGCACTATTCTAAGAAAACCAACTCCTTTAATCCTAAAGATAATCATATGAGGTAGATCTTGTCATACCTTTGTTACAGCTAAGGAAAATAAACTGTAGAGAGATTTATATAACCTTTGAGAGGTAATGCGATTAATGGCAGGGCCAGAAGTCAAATAAAAGTCAGAATGATTCCAAAGTCCATGTTCATAACCACTATGTAATACATGCTTTGTAAAATTAGGTGCCTGGGAGAGGTAGTACAGGTTATTTTGCTTCTAAGGAGGATTTCAGAGTTAAAAACCATATACAGGTAAAATCATCCCAAAGAATGACACAGTTGAAGGTATACTCATGCCAATAATTAGCTAAGTATATAGGTGCTTAGGTCAGAGCTTAGGAAATCAAGGAACTAAGAGCAAAAAAGCATGCATGTCAACAGGATAGTTGAAATCACCAAAACAAATAGAAAGGCAAAAGTTGAAAGGATAACCAGGGGCTTTTATCAAGGAAGGTCAGCAGATAATAGACTTCACAAGAGAAAGGGTTGCTGAAATATGGTTCAGAGATGGCATGGAAGGACCAGCAGCTAGAAGAGTGTACAAGAGTGGAGCACAGGATGAGAGGGGAGAGCTGAAGAGGGCAGGAATGTTAGGCCTTGAGTTGGGACAAGCCAGAGGCCAGCTGTGGCTAGATAGGAGGAATAGTCAAAGAAAAGTTCAAAGATAAAGATAATTATTTTGTATTAATTTAACAACTTTCAACTGATATTTATTGAAGGCCTGTTACCTCTTCTAGGCACAGGAGGAAAATAGTAGGGGTAGGGAAAGGGGTGGTGACAAGCTGTCCCATAATGAGCTGGATAAAAGGTTCTAGATTTTCAGTGATTCTTATGTTTTCATTTTGGTGTGGGTGAAGGGACCTGGGAAACTCCTGTGAACTCTAGCGCTAGATAAATAGACATCTACCAACAAAATTTTACAATGATAAGTGGGATAGAATTGTAAATGAATGAATCATGAGTAAGGATCTCCACTTCTTTTCTGGTCAAGTAAACCAATGTAACATGGTCCAAATCCTCATTTCTCCCCTCTCCTACCATAAACTATTGAATATTCAAAATACTATCTCTATTATCCAATATAAGAAATAATCTAGGAGTTTATACTGAAAGGAAAAAGTATGAATGTTTAGCTCAAAAAGCAGATACTTTTGAAAATAGTCCTACTGTATCAACAAGTTTATGCTCTATCCTTTATATGATTACAAACATAGTCCATACAAACATACCTACTTAAAACCTAGTGTTACCCTGGGCACACACGTTTTAAAATTACAACAAAATTAGGGGTCGACCTTACCATCATTTTTTCAAAGAGATCCAGTACTTCCTTTTCTGACAAATTTAAGGATCGTTCATCATATAATGGCTGAGGTGCTGGAAATTCACTCATTGCAACTTGAGAATCAATAGGATGTTGAATCAGATGTTTCTCTTTTTTGACAGTAGATTTCCTAAAACTTGTAATTCGGTCACGCTGCAGAGAGAAAAAAAATAGGCAAATAAGCCCTAAAAAAGAGATCAAGAATCCCGAATATGAAGAACTGAAAAATCAAAATGGCACTTAGTATGATATTATTTTAAGCAGCAAGCTCTAGTTAGAGATTGTACTATTCTGGAACCCTGAAGTAGCTCCTCAGCCTCACCAGTCTGGGGGCTGAAAAGTATTCCTCACAAGTGAAATTTAGTCCTTTGCCATTTGTTTTTGCATAGGAAGTAGGTAAACAAAAGTCCTGCATGGAAGTCATGTGGTAATTCCCAGAAGAATGTGTCTTTGTTGGCAACTTTGAAATCATGAGAAAAAGAGAAAGAAAATAAAAAGAACTTCCAATTTCCAATTCTAAGGGAAAATTATAGTAATGCTTCTCTTCTTCAAAGTGCCAAAAGTTGTGACAAGTATCTGTGAATACTTTGTCAGTGTAGCGGTAGGTATAATGGGTAAGTGCACAGACTCCGAAGCCAGACTACCTGGGTATGAATCTGCCTTTTACGAGCTCAGTTAGGCTGCGCAAATCAGGTGGTCTCTGTTTCCTCATCTATAAAATAGTAATAATGACTTAACATGTGTTACATACATAAATAATGATTATATCTACACCAAGGGTTACTGTGAAATTTAAATAAATTGATAGGTTTACTGCACTTAGCTGCTATTTATTATTACTGTTCTTACTATTATTATTATTATTTCTGCTCCCTTCTTTTTCCCTGAAAAGCAGGACAAACAAGACATCAACTTTTCCATTTACTGGAAACACAACATAAAGAGAAATATCTTAATCCTACCAACACTATTATGAAGAACTTGCTACTTAATGGATATTGACTCTGAAGCATTGATCCCATGTACAATCTCTAATAATTAGCATGCTATTTCACAGGAAGTAGTTTAACAAAATCCAGCTGCATGTAAACAGGCCATTCTGTTTTAAACCACAAAACATTAGACATCAAAAATTAGTAATTACTATAAAACTGAATGCAACTCAGTTTTATGCTGGTTTCTGTTAGGAAACACATGCATACTGTCAGCTCACGTTAAACAAGCAGACATACGTTACATGCGAGGACAGTGCATCTTCACTGCCACATTACTGAGCCCTTATAAGTTACTCCAACAATACAAAAAGCATCAAGAACTTATTACCACAACTTATGTAAATTTCTATTGACCCCATTAAAAAAACATACTTTTTATTTTGATTCAAAGAACACTTTTTTTTTATTAAAAGGCATATTTTGAAAGAAATATGAGCAGTTTTAAGCAGCTTATTTAGGATTACAAAAATGATATCAGTACATGTTTGCTTATAAAGAGATTCTATAAAGCATATTTTAGAGTTGGGAAAAAACTTGAAAAATCATCTAAACCAACTCTCTTATTTCACAGAAAAAGTGACTCACTAAATACATGAGTCCCTGGTTCCCATTATAGTGTTCACATTAGGATTCAATTTTTTAAATTATCTTGAACTATATTTTCAAATTTTCTTTTCTTTCAGGAAAATTAAATTGGTTTATATATGCACTATACCTTCAAACAACTCAAAAAAATATGAAGCAATCCCAAATAAGCTGAATACATATCGAACAGTCAAACTTCACTAAAAGATATGGTGGACATAAAAGCATTTAAATATGCAATCAACCATTAAATCAACATATCGCTGTTCCTGTCCTGTCATATCACTTAATATTTAATTTTTTAGTGCTCATTTTTCTACTGAGTAGCATTATTTACATATATATTTGATCTTCCACTACGCCCTTCATTTCTATCTAAAGAATTGGCTTTTGCTTTCAGCTGCATCTTGATAAGAAAATAAAGCTAGCCACATACTTTCACCTCCTCGAATCACTAACAATATTTAACAATATTTGTAGATAGGTAACTTCACCAAGTAAAAAGCCGGCATTGCTTAAAATATCACTTTATAAAATTTAGCTGTAAAAGGGCACATTTAAATTTTAAAGCCCATAACTTTTAATAAGTTTTAGTATGATAGACTTACCTCAAAAAACATTGAAGGATTTTAAAATCTGACTAACATAATGAACTTAATTTCCTTTCTATTTTACATTAACGTCTTCTAATATTTACATTAATAGTTAACATATGCACAGTTAATTTACTTGGCTATAAAAAAACGTTTTTCCAGATTGATATTTACATAGAGATAAAACAAATTTGGTTAAGGTATACGAGGTCTGTCTGGAAAAAGTCCAACCACAGTTAATATAATGAGAACAGTTTGCGCAATATCCGTGTAACCTGGCAGCCAAGGAGAGTGGACTGGAATGCACATGCATGAACAATGATGACTTCACTGGGGCCGAAGACACCACTGAGTGAGCATGTGTACTGTGTGGCCATCACATTCAAGACGATGGAGCAAGTAGAGCAACAAATCTGTATCAATTTTGCATGAAGCTTGAACATTCCTCTGCAGAAACTATTTGGATGATTCAGAAGGCCTCAGAAGGCCACAGCTATAGGCAACTGGTGATTGGCAGCTTCATCACAATAAAGTGCCTGCTCAGGCATCACGTCTCGGGCAGTTTTTTGGTGAGACATCAAATCACCCAGGTGACCCAGCCCCACTACAGCCCAGATTTGGCACCCTGTGACTTCTGGCTTTTCCCAAAACTGAAATCACCTTTGAAAGGAAAGAGATTTCAGACTGTCAATGAGATTCAGGAAAATATGATGGGGCAGCTGATGGCAATTGGGAGAACTGTGTGAGGTCCCAAGATGCCTACTTTGAAAGGGACTGAGGTGTCATTGTCCTTTGTACAATGTTTCTTGTATTTTGTATCTTCTTTGATAAATGCCTGTTTTTCATAGTGCATGGCTGGATATTTTCTGGACAGACTTTGTATATCAAGATGATAATATCAGGATTTTGTTGAGATTTTCTATCATTGTTTATGTTAATATTCAAACAAAGGAGTTTCTCTTTTGAAAATTCTGCCATTCCACTGTACTTTGTAAACATCCAAACATTCTATATCTTTTGCATATCAATGCTTTAATGTCCACTCACTTTAGTAAAAAAGCAACATGCATGAGTAATGCAAATAACATGCTACTAAGACCACCTTACCACATCATCTGCCAAAGTTTTTATTTGAATGTTCTATTAAAGCCAAAAGAAAAAAAGAACTGTCAATAAGAGAAATTCATTCAGAAAACAAGAAAATAATAATAGGATCATTCTCATTTTTTATTTTATCAAGCATAACTAGTCAAAAAGAATCCGTTTAAATATATAAACAAGTACATTTTTTAAAAAGAAAGAAAAACAATTTTTTAAGAATTAAAAATGAAGGGTTGGGGGTTGTCTATTTGTTTTTGAAGATGACGCCCAAGGTCTCAAAGTCACATTTGGATCACACGTCATAACCACAAAGCTCAAACATAAGAAATGATACAGCAAAGTAATAAACCCTTTCAAATTTTTCAAAGTTAGAATGAATAATCATGTTTTTATAATACATAAATTTAAAAAAATACATAATAAGAAAAATGTCACATTATTAGTAATGAAATGTAATAAAACATTTTAGTCTAGAACTTGTTACATCTGATGGATATTTAAATGGCACCTTCATAAATAGTCTAGATAAAATTGAACTTATTGTCTCTGTTAATACATGCCCATTTCTCAAAAACTCCAATACTTTTTTTAATGTGGTTTTCTACTTCTAATGCTGACAATAATTTGAAACGGTGTATTCTAGTTAATAAAACAGTGGTTAATGAAACATACCACTCATACTATACATGGGCACCATGATTTGAAGAACCAGAATACAGCAATACTCAAGTAATAAAGCAATACTAAAGGAAGCAAAGTAATATCTAATAATTTAATAATCTTTCATGACTCCAAAGATACTTCAAGGTCTTACAATAACATATTCTCAGCATGAAGGGCAGTTATTACTATAATATGTTATATATATGTTCAACTGCCAACTAAGATACATGATTAGGGAAAAAGAGGTTTTGTTTACAATACATTTTAGGAATCAAAATTAACCCTCTTGGCTGTATCCTGTGCATTTATTTCCTACAACACAAACTGAACAATATGCATCTATTTG
>PVJD01015595.1:0-24288 GCA_004026545.1 Mormoops blainvillei
GTTTTTTTTTAGTTTCAGTTGTTGATAGTTTTGAATTTGTTTCCATTTTAATGTTCATAGTTTTGATCTTCCTTTTTTTAAATAAGTCCCTTTAACATTTCATATAATAAGGGCTTGGTGATGATGAACTCCTTCTTCAGCTTTTCCTTGTCTGAGAAGCACTTTATCTGCCTTTCCAGTCTAAATGATAGCTCTGCTGGATAGAGTAATTTAGGTTGTAGATCCTTGCTTTTCATCACTTTGAAGACTTCTTGCCAAATCCCTTCTTACCTGCAAAGTTTCTTTTGAGAAATCAGCTGACAGTGTTATGGGAACTTCTTTGTAGGTAACTGTCTGCTTTCCTCTGGCTGCTTTTATGATTCTCCCTTTACCGCCTGGGCTGGTGTGGCTCAGTGGCTTGAGTGCTGGCCTGCAACCAAAGGGTTGCCGGTTGGATTCCCAGTCTAGGGCATGTGCCTGGGTTGCTGGCCAGGTCCCCAGTAGGGGCATGTGAGAGGCAACCACGCATTGATGTTTCTCTCCCTCTCTTACTCCTTCCCTTCTGCTCTCTAAAAACAAATACATAAAATCCTTTAAAAAAAAGAAGATTCTTTATCTTTAACCTTTGGCATTTTAACTATGATGTGTCTTGGTGTGGTCCTCTTTGGGTCCAACTTGTTTGGGATTCTCTGTGCTTCCTGGACTTGCATTGTTACGGAAAAATGAAACGACCAGACACTGAGGGGTTAGGAGCACGACCTTTATTTACGCGCTCAGGCCCAGAGGAGACAAACTCCAAATTCTGAGCCCAGAACAATAGTCCCGCATTCCCTTTATGCTGGGCTAAGTGGGGTAAGGGTCTTGGGAGGCATGGTATAGATTTGGCTCGAAAAGGGTTTACAGAGGTGAAAGAGAAGCATTTACATCATAAGTCAGGGCAATTGGTGTGAAAAGGGCTTACAGAGGTGGGAGAGAAGCATTTACATCATAAGTCAGGGCAATTAGCATTTCATCTTTGGTATCAGCCTTGATTTCCTCTACAGCATGTCTAGTCCCTTTGCCAAATTTGGAAGTTTTCTTTCATTATTTTTTCAAATAAGTTTTCAATTTGTTGCTCTTCCTCTTCTCATTCTGGCACCCCTATGATTCGGATGTTGGTATGTTTGGACATGTGCCAGAGGCCCCTTATACTATCCTCGTTTTTTGCATTCTTTTTTCTTCTCGTTGTTCTGGTTGAATGCTTATTTCTTCCTTATGTTGCAAAGTGTTGATTTGAATCCTGGCTTCATCCCCTCTGCTGTTGGTTCCCTGTGGATTTTTCTTTATTTCACTTAGTATAACCTTAATTTCTTCCGGGGTCTTTTTATTTTGTTGCTGCACTCAATGAGTTCTTTGAGAATCGTGATCACCAGTGTTTTGAACTCTGCATCTGATAGATTGGTTATTTCTGTTTTGTTTAGTTCTTTTTGGGGGGTTTTGTTCTACCTTTCTCCTTTGGACTGTATTTCTTTGTCTCCTCAATTTGGCAGCCTCGTTGTGTTAGATAGAGCTGCTTTGACTCCCTGTCTTAGCATGGCCTATTGTAGAAAAGGCATCTGTAAATTGTGTGGGGTGGAGCCTTAGGTAATCACGAGGGCGGGGCAACCCCTTCCTCACTTTGTGGTTCTATGTTGGGGGAGGTCTTGGAGAGGGGACAGTGCCACTGCCTGGCTTTTGGAGGTTTGCCTGGCACTTGCCCTGTGCGACTGGTGCCCTTCTAGCTGTTGCCCTGGTCCTGAATCCCAGAGAGGATGTGTCTGTGTACATTTTAAGTCCGTTGGGGCCCTTTAGGTGGAGTCTCCTGAAAATTCGGCAGTTTCTTCTGCCGCCCCAGCCCTCACTGGTTTTCACATCCAGAAGTTATGCGGATTTATCTTCCCGGTGCTGGAACCCTGGGCTTTGTGGTCTAGTCTGGGGCTGGGACCCTCACTCCCCAGATGTCCCTTCTGGTTTTTATCCACCACATGTGAATGTGGGACCACCTGTTCTGCCATTGCTGCCTCTCAGCGCTGCACTGCGCCCCCTTGCCTCTCCGCCTGTTTCCACGTCTCTACCCCTCCTACCCATCTGGATGGTTGTGGCTTCTTTAAGTCTTTGGTTGTCAGACTTCCACACAGCTCAGTTTTCTGACAGTTCTGGAGGTGTTACTTGTTTTGAGATCTAGTTGTAATTCTTTTTGTGCTTGCACAAGGAGGAGGAAGTGTGCTTACCTATGCCTCCATCTTGACCGGAAGTCCCTGATATTTCTAAATGAAAAAATTTTTCATCTCTTTGTGTGGTTTTGGTGTCAGGGTTGTTGGAACACTGTATCTGGCCTCCCCATTTTTTCCCTGCTATATCTTCATTCTCCTCCTTTTTACTCCTGGTGCCTCTTTGAAGACAGCTGGGGCTGTTGTGGGCTCACTAGTTTTCTAGTTGTTGCAGGTCACTTATTCTGTACTGCCTGTTTTGTCTAATGTCTGGAAATCGTAGTTTCCTATATTTGTCCCATTTTTATATTTGTTTACAGCGGGAGGGGTAATTGGGTCCCAGTTATTTCATCGTGTTCTAAGTGGAAGGGAAGTTGATAACTTTAAAGTGTGTCATTGGTGTGTTTCCCCACCATTTCACTTTTCTTCATGCCTTTTCTTTTGGGATTTTTCTTCTTTCTCATTTGTAGAACTGGAACAATATTCCTTTTGCAATAATCAGTTTGTTGCTATACAGAGGAACAAAAGTTCTTACTGTTAAATTGGGTCATTTGCATGGAATTACAGAATATTATCTGCATTTGTCTTTGATACAACTAATTAAAATATTAAAATCCATGGGTAAGATTAGTTTCTTCTTACGATCTTTAAAAAGTTTCCATTGTAAGAAGAAAGAAGACCCTCATATGACTTCTCATAATCTTGAGGTTCCACACATACAGTTCCTTGACTGCTTCGTAGCTGGTCAGCCTGCATGACCATTGCCCGGCCGTGAAAGGGACGCGGGGCTCGTGTGGGGCCTGCTCTGTCTCTTCTATAACCTGGGGTTCTTTAAATTGTGTTTTTTTTAGATTTGTGATCCTCTTCTTTGTTATAGGTAGTTCTCAGTATTTCCGTTGTGTTTCAGTGTAAATTCACTTTTACTACGTTTTTTACTTAGAGGTATGAAATATATGTGGTAACAAGTATTTCCTAACTGCTTAAGTTAGCAAATTACCTTACATTTCTAAGTTTAAAGCCATTTGTTATCAAACCTGGTTCAGTGCTCTGCCTCTCCTATCTCTTAATTTAGTTCTGTTTCCTTTAGCCTATATTACTCCTCTTTGTAATTAGGACAGTGATAAATATTCAGTTGATTTCTCTTTTGCATTTAATATTTCAGTAATGTTTTCAGTGTCGCTGTTTGTCTGTGATCCTGGAAGAATGCCACGAACAAAACAGCATTATTGACTTTCTCTTTCCTCTCTCAGGGAGAGTTTAGTAACTGTGGTTTGCTTGTTTCTTCCCTGATACCTGTCTTTTCTGAACCCCTTTCAACTCCTGTAGTGCTCATTCTATTTCCATTTATTTTACAATTTCACATGCTAATGTCCTTCTCATGCCATTAATTGTTTTTGGTGTATCTCCCTAACTAGATTTTAAGTTTTTTTCATGGTAAGGACTTTGTTTTAAACTTTTTCTTTAAGCTGTCCTTAAATGCCTATTTTATTCTCTTGAATAATTTATTCTTTAAACTTCTTTATGCTGCCCACTTCCGCTTCTCGACTGCACTGTTAGAGTAGGCCTGCTTATAAATTGCCTTCACTTGTGACATGCCATGCCAGAGCTCTGTCCATACTGTTCTGCAGTTCTTCTCTTCTCAGAGCTTTATAATATTAAAAGTTAAAATGGTTCATCAAATATAAACATATAAAATGTGCATCAGATCTTTTCATTATTACAGTCTGAATTACTTATGAACATTTGCCATATAAACATTAAGAGCTATTAAAAATCATGTTTTCAAAGAATAAATACTGCTCTGGGAAAGTTTCATAATTACTAAGAGAAAGGCAAGATACAAAACCATAGTATAGAGGAAGTTTTATAAAATAGCTATGTATGTGAGGAAAATATATAAAGATATTTCTGATTTTCTAAAATGAGCATGCATTTTGTTTTTAGGGAAAAAAATCAGCAAATACTAAAAATAATCAAAGGCAAATTGCTTTTTTTAATGTGACATTAAACTTGGTAATGTAACAGCATATCAGAAACAGTGGTCCTCAGCTCTGCGAGTACAGGGTGAAATCAGAATCCCTGTGTCCATGGCCTGGTGAGTACAGCTCCCCCAGGATGCTGTCATGCATCGAGGCTGAGAATCGCTGGTAGAGTCTGGCGCAGAGAGCTCCTTAGGTCCGGCGAAGCCGTGTTTGCCTGCTCATATCCTTGCTTGGGGATCCTGTTCACCTGGGGCGTGCAGGCCTCCTGTGCTTCCCACAGGGGTTCCACCTTCATGTGGGGGATTTGTCCGAAAATGTGGTTGCTGCTAACATGCGTATTTGCTCTATGAAAGAGCCCCAAATATTGTAGTTAACCCACGGATTTTTTACAGTTGGCTTTGAAATGTAGTTAAGACATACACGTTGAAGAAATGTTTAGGGAAATGCCACATATATTATCTCTTCTACCAAATGAATGTGTCTGATGTTTAAGGTGTTAATCCTTATTGATTTATGGGAGCAGCCATAGAGTCAAGGTGCTGGGTTACAAGAGGTGGTAAAACTTATCTCTCTGACTTTAGATAGCTGAGAGACACTATCTCTATTTTATTTCAGGAAAGTAAATGTGCCGAGAGAAATGGTAGAGTGATAATAATAAGTTGGATGATGCAAGGAGAAAAAATTCTCTTCTGATTTCTTGTTAACAGATTTTTTAATAATTAGCACTTTGAGTTATGCATCCCCTTTGCAGTAGTGTCAATGAGCTAAGAGAGAGCTGAGGGTGAAGCTCAGGGTTTTGGACCTCGGGTCCTTAACAGTTCTTTGTATCGTGGTCACTTTCCTGTATGGGCTAATATAAACCTGTATTTCAGAGTTCTTTGGAAAGAAGTTTGCAGAATGATGTTTAAGTTTCTTCACTGATGTTGTGAGAAGTGACCCGAATTTTCAATTCATATATCATAATTTTTTGGTAGGAAGGAGAAACTTTATACATCTTCATTTTTAAATGGCAGCCAGTTGCTTTTAGATGGTGCCATTGAAATATATCACATTTTAATTTTTTTCTGTTGTCGTTTTCATTTTGACACTTAAAAGTCTTAAAGAAACGTTTAGTGATATTCTAGTTAAAATGTCAGTCCCGATTTCTTTTCTAAATCTTGGCTATTATAGAGTTGGCAAAGTATTTTAGATTTGAAATATGTTAATAAAATTTTAGTTATGAGTTAAGGTATTTCTTCAACAGAAATGGCTGGCTTTGGCTAGAGTGCAATGCCAAGGAAGTAGCTCCTTTATTTTGTTATAATGGAATCTTACTGGATTAGAAAAATAAGAAATGAGCTCAAAGAGCCTTTATCGTAGTGAGGCTTTCATTGTAACAGCCTGATTTATATAGGTTGATTCTCATTATTGTGAGTTTAATAAATTATTGCCTGAAGGAAAGCCTGAAAATTAAAGTTGATATGACATAGGTTGAAATTGAATAAATCAGAATTTTATACTGATGGGTAATAAGCCAGGATTTGTCTTAGGAAAACCCCCTTCAAGCCTGAATTATATTAATGAGCTTTTCTAAAGTTAGCTTTTGGAGAGTAACTTTACCAAAATGCCTCCTCTTGAATTTCCATTTCTTTGTTTCTTACACCGAGACTCTTACTCCTGCTCAAGACCTGCTCCCAGCTCCACGAGCTCAGAGCATGCACGTGCGTCTGTCCCGCTACCATTGTTGCTGGCAAAGGAGCCACAGGTTCTGGGGACCCTTGAGGCACCGAGTCTGCACCTTAGGGATTTGGCCCTCACACCCTAGTACATTGGTTAGATCCTGCTTCTCAAGAGGTGATGACATGCTGAGTCCTTCCTTGGATGTCATTCTCTTCCAAGACTGGGCCGAAAAGCATGCTTAGCCACAGCACACGAGGCAGGCTTATCTTCCGGTTCCGGTCCAGGTGTCGTGTATGTCGCTTTGCTGTCAGATGCTCAGCCTTAACTAGTCCTGCCTGAGTCTGAAGATTGGCTTAGTAGTTTTCCTATAAGTTCTTTAACTTGGATTCCTGTTTTTCTGACGTACAGGAAATCTGAAATATTAGAACTGTGTGTGCAGAGTGGTTTTATTGAAACCTCAAGGAGCAAAATTAATGTCTATGACAGTGAGGGTATCTCGAATGAAAAAAAGAACATATTTTAAGTATTTGCAGAATACATAGCTGAAAAAGGTGTGTTTTCACAAATGCTCTCTCCGTTAGGGTGTGGGCCTCATTTACCACATCTCTGCTCTTCTGACCCTTTAACCCCAGCTGCACAGGTAGTCGTCCAGGATAACTTCTTTTCATGCTTCCTAGAAGAAAAGCAGTTCTAAAATTAGTTTAGAAATGTTAGCTTTCTCATTTGAAGTTTTCACTGCTTTTCAAAATTTTTCTCAGATTCTTAATAAACAGGGTAATACCAACACAGAATATCAAACGTTAAATAAATACCAACCAATTTTAATCTGACAAAAGTTACTGTTTAAGTAAGTCCGCATGGCCCCCTGGCAGGGTAGCTTTTTGGTTGGAGTGTTGTCCTGATACATTGGGTTTGCAGGTTCCACTTTGATTGGGGCACATAAAGGAAGCAACCAATGAATGCATGGATGGGTGGAACAACAGGTGAATGTCTGTCTGTCTGTCTCTCTCCCCCCCACCAACCCACCCCTGCTCCCTGCTTCCTCTCTCTTTAAAAAATTCAATAATTAAAATTTTTTTTTAAAGCCCACAAAATTGTAAGATCTTTCTCACTACTCTTTCATATTTTTTTAATAAGACAAGACCCCCAACAGGCTGATATCTCTTGCTTGTCAAATACCTTTTTGTGAATATATACCTCTTTACAAAAAATTTTGACTATTAAATATCCATTAAAATGTGAAATGATTGTAGTCCAGTAAAATTGGTGGGGAACAATTGTTTTTGAGCCCCATTTTCCTCTTGATTTTCAATTATCATGTGGGAAGTAAATTGTAGGGCCCCTTATTTTGACCCATGAGAATTATTGTCAGAAAGGAAAGGCTGCAGTTAATGGCCAGAGTTCACTGTCTGCAGATCCAGAATATTCTTCTTTGTGGTAGGGTTGGCTTCTGCCAGTGCTGATAAGTTGTGTATAATTGTCATGAGAAACATGAAAGGAATGGGATTTTGCCACTAATTGGTTAAATCAAGTATTGACATTTTATTAAATCTCAGAAATATCCTCTAGCCTCTCAGTAAAACAGTTAACATGGTTGCTCATCTTTGTTTAAAAGAAAGCTTAATAAAGATAAAGTAAGTTTAAATATTTTTCTTAAACTTTTGCAAAGATTGAACCATACGTTTAATTTTGTATAATTTATCGCTTAATAGAATTGGAACTGGAGAGAAATGTAAGACTTCCGGATGAGAACATCTGAAATAGAGTTTGACTTACTCTTAAATATAGTTATAAACTTAAGTATCAAAATTACCTTGTTTGGTAAGAAAAGTTGATTTGTTAGTCTTTTTGATGGTCCGCAGAAAGTAACTCAGTGATTCTAACTGCCGCTAATACTAACGCGCGCCTGTTTCCAGGAACCCAGTGACAATGGACCCCTTTTCACTGAATTAAAGTTCTACCAGCGAGCTGCCAAACCAGAGCAAAGTAAGAAATACAGCACTTGTGTTCACCGTTTTAACATGACCACTGCTCGTTTTGCCAAGACAAGAGCGTTGCATCTTATATTGTGATTCTTTGTTTTTAACCTTATAAATATACTCTATTTAAAATGAGATTTGTGTGGAAGAATTCTGATCTCTTAATGATTTTGTTGGAAGATTTTACCTGTGTTGATATATAGAATAAAGTTAATAATGATATGTAATTTAGGAAATGTTAAAAATTGAGAAATAACCCTAATCCATGAGTATGGCTCAGGGATCCCCAAATCTTCCCGGATAATTTTTTGAACTCTGGAGAACATAACCTGGGGTGGGGTTGCTGTGTCATGAGGTGAAATAGAACAGGCCACCAGGATACAGGGCAGGGCCGTTTCTCGCTGCTCTGGACGCTCCCCAGCCCCGCCCCTCTACCCAAGGCCTCCCTGTGGGATGGCAGAGGCCAGCCCTTTCAAGGAAGGAAGTCCTCCCTTTCTCCTGGAGCTCCATTTCCTGCTTGAGGTGTAAACTTTTAGATTGGGGTTAAAGGTCTGTGGAAGCAAGTAAACACTCACATAATTAGGGATATTGATTGCAGCGGGAGCACTGCGGTTTGATTTTTTTTAAGAATGTTTTTTGCAGACTTTTCATTTTAAAGACAATGTTTAGGGCAGGTTAACAAAATGTTGTGGGTTAATAAAAGTACTTTCAATTATTTTTTATTTATTGGTTATAATGTACTGCTTACTTTTTTATGAATAAATAAAAATGAAATTTTATTATGCATATAAATTTTACTCTTAATGATTTAAGAGATTATTTATGTCTAACAGCATTGACATCACAAGCATCTGCTTTAATTTTCAGTTCAGAAATGGATCCGTACACATAAACTGAAATACCTGGGTGTTCCTAAGTATTGGGGGTCTGGTCTACATGATAAAAATGGAAAAAGGTAAAAATATGCTTGTTTTGTTTTTCTCTTCCTCATTTTGGGCCTTCACTGTGTAGTTGATTTAGTGAAGACATAGACCCTGAGCAACTACAGCACTACTGCTTGGCCTTCCTCCGGGCCATGTGCCGTGTGTGCGGCAGGCCGGCAAGATGCTCGGGCTGCTCTCTGCTTTCCATAGCAACAGACTGCGATGGCTGGTTAGAAGGGGCGCCTGTCATCTAGAGGGCCGTACAGAGTGCTAACAGCTTCCCGGAAACCAGATGACAAGCAGGGACAAACTCGAATGCGCCTTGCATTTTTTTGTCTTTAAAAATAAACAAACAAAAAACTCTATGTCCTTTATCTAAAAGGGAACCCTTTACATTTTGGTGTTACATGTTAGATATATAATCTGCTCACTGTGGAGTCTTGCTTTTAATGAGGTTTCAATCTGTCTGGTGAGAAAAAGCTAACATGAAACATGTATGAAACAGATAGAACAGTTAAGAGCTAAATCGTGTGATTCTGACTCTTAGGGATCTTAAGGAGTTCAGAGAATGGAGAGCTATTGTTGGCAACAACAACAAAAAACCCTAAACATCACTGAACTAGGTTATACTTGACTCCATCAGGTGTGGTTCTGGCTTGGTTACTTTCAGTTCCTCGTGTTTCTTCATTTGTAAGATGAAGATAATAGTACTTTATGGAGTTATTGTGAGGATGAAAAGTATCACCAGTTTGCAGTAATCCAGTTCATCTTTTGCCCTGAGGACCACGTTTGTCTATTAAGTTTTCCAGATTCCGACTCGTTTAGTTAAATCACTCAATAAATCGATAAAAACCAAGACCACACTAAGAATGTATCAAGATATCTTACAATGGGTACGATGAATAACCATCACAGCAACAACAGCTAGTGTTCACTGCAGCCTTGGTGAGAGCCCGGGCTGTCCTGAGCACTTTGGATGTGTTAGTGCCCTCCCCTCCCATCACCTGGAGGAGGTGGGTGCCCCTCCTCTTAGCCCCATTTTACAGCAGCAGGACGCTGATGATTTGTCCTTCAGGAAGTAGTGGGACCTTTTGACCACTACACTAAACACAGGGGAATAAACGTCACCAAGACACAGGAATCGCACTTATGTGTATGTTGTAGGCTTCGAAGATAAAAACAGTCTGACATGTTCAATAGGGAAGGAAAAGCTAACATTAAAACACAACAAGCCAAAAAGGAAAAAATTCAGAATTCTACCCATTTTTGTGCTGGAAGAGAATCAGAGATCATCTTATGTGGACATCTTTAATAAATGATTAATATCTGTGGAGGTAAAGTGATTTGCCCAAAGTCATACGGTCAGTCAGTGGCAAATGTTTTCATTCATGTAAGAATTTCCAGTACCTTGATGTCTAAGATAAAGAAGGAATGATAATTTTGACTGCCTGATTTCAAAGATTGAGGGATGAGACCGAGGACACATGTACACGTTGGTTTTTTACAAATAAGTGATATAAGTGTAAAATTATTATAAAATAACATATGGGTAACAAAAACACAACCTCTGCTAACAGTCTGAAAAAGGGACGAACCGCAGATGCTTAATTCAGCATGGGATCCATTCATGCCTCACGTTAAGTAGTTCTTTGTTTATGTTCATAGATCACTCCACACTACTCTGTAAACAGCCCCTTAATCGCCTCACTGTTCCTAAGTGAGCCATGTTAGCTGAGGCCTGATTCTGTACATTGCATAAAAAGTTTTACCACCCTCTTCTAGTCATTTCTACCACCGAGTAATAACATGAAAGTTATTTCTAAGTAACTCCTCTAAAGTAAAACCATCTATGTATACTTTCCTGGAAATTTGAATAAAACAATGCAAATAATGGGAAAACATAAATGAGTATAAATAATTTAATAATGATAGCAAATAACACTTATTATAATCCTGGTACTGTCCTAAGCATTGAATACCTATTAGTTCAAATCAGATACAGGGAAAAGTAAGGGTTTCTATATCTTTTTTTTTTTTTAAGATTTTATTTTATTTTTAGACAGAGGGGAAGGCAGGGAGAAAGAGAGGGAGAAAAACATCAGTGTGTGGTTGCCTCTTGCACACCCCCTACTGGGGACCTGGTCCACAACCCAGGCATGTGCCCTGACTGGGGAATTGAACCGGCAGCCCTTTGGTTCGCAGGCCGACGCTCAGTCCACTGAGACACACCAGCCAGGGTGGGATTTCTATATCTACTTTTACAAGAAACAAAACGATTGTCCTTAAGAGCTTCAACCTAAAAAGTAAATCAGTACCTTAGAGGTGATTAATGCTTTGTTTTAGGAGACATTTCCAGCAAGTTCATGTCATAGGAGGAACAGGAGAGAAAAACAGTCCCAGGAAGGAAGCTAATATCCAAAACATACATTAACCATGAGAAAAAAAACAGTGATATCATTCTTACTCTGACTGTTTTGTCTTCACTGTGAATGAATCTGGTGGGTTCTCTCCGTGGGCATTATCTGACATTGAGTGTGGCCTCCTCAGACTACAGGAGACCAGGAGGGGGCCTCGGGGAAAGGACAGGAAAGCAGCTGTCCCCCGAGACCTCTAGTTAGAAGAAGCCGTTACAAGGGTTTGCCTTTCCTTTCCTTCTTTTTCCTAAACATTGCCTGGAAAACTACTTCGACAGGAAAGTACTCTTTGCAAAGTCAGTTTTGCAGAGTTATATTTTGTTCATTGTCTTTTTTTGTCTGTCTTCAGTTACAGGTTTATGATAATGGATCGCTTTGGGAGTGACCTTCAGAAAATATATGAAGCCAATGCCAAAAGGTTTTCTCGGAAAACTGTCTTGCAGCTAAGCTTAAGAATTGTATGTGAGCTACATGTTTCTTGATTGTAATCCAGTAAAGCTCCTGAGCTGAAGCTGGGTCCTCTGCTGGTTGGTGTTGGGTACTGCATGAATTTATTCTCTCTCATGCTTTCATAGCTGGATATTCTGGAATATATTCACGAGCATGAGTACGTGCATGGAGATATCAAGGCCTCAAACCTCCTTCTGAGCTGCAAGAATCCTGACCAGGTAGTTTTATAACTTTAATTTCTACTCCTTAAAAACTGTTGTTTGAAAACAAAAATGGTTCCTTTGAACTTTCGAACCCGTGCAGAAGTTTTACTTTTTGATGTAGATGAGGTAATAGTAATATTTCTTCTTGACACTTTTCTCTCGTTAACATTTTGCATTTTTGATGCAATTTGTTGGCATTTTATCAAGTTGGCTATTTTGCCCTAAATAATATTCAGAAGAAGTGCTTGTGATACAAAATGAATTTCAAATAGCTATTTGGGGGTGGAAGCTTAAAATTATATAGTGCACCAATGAATTATGTTTGCCTGTCTGCTTTGTCATTTTTTTATTTCCTTTGTTCAAGAAATCCATCAAATGTAAGTGTTCTGTTACTTGGAAAATTTGGTCTTTAACATGTTGATTATTCAAATCATTTGGTTTACACAAATATCTTAGCTGTCTGAATTTCTGTGCCCTGAGTGTTTAGAATTCAGATTTGCTTTTTTTTTTTTAAGTTTATTATATTCCCTTTGTAATTTTTAGTTTTTAAGAAAAGGAGAAAAGCTAATGTTATTTTACCTTTTTTCTTTTTTTTGAGTTACTTTAGTTGGAGTAGAGGGATCGTACTATTTGATTATAGCTGTTTTTATGACTTTAGTAAGTGAGGTTTAGTTGATGTTTTATCGTTGGGTCACCACACTTACTCCATTGTGTGTGTTCTCACTTCTTACTTGATCTTGTATGAAAAAGATTATTTAAACATTTTAAATGTGTTTATGCCAATAGTCCATACTTCAGTTTTCTTTTCTTCCAGCCTATCTTTAACTTCTTTTTGCTTAGTTTTTCCTTTTTTCTTTGGCTTCTCTCTTCTATAATCTCATATATGTGCTCCCCACCCCTTATGGTGGCCATAAGGGATCCATATGCACATCCAGAAGAAAGCCGCTGTACTACAGCAGGCTAATGGAGAAACCTTAAAGGCAGTTGCAGAGTTTCCAGCCATCTTATTTTAGATTTAAAGATCAATGAAACAGCTAAGAACCTGAATGATAAGGATTCCATTAATTGAAGTAGACTGGACTTACGTAATATAATAAATAGCAATACAACGTATTTCAGTTTGCAGTTGACTAAAACACACTGCCTTTTGTTGGTGTGGAAATATTTTGCAGCTCTGTTATTCTTGGGGCATATGCTTTGGATGGGATTATTTTTCTAGTATTAGATGTATGGGCTACATCCATCTCCATATTTTTCCTTCAGTTCCCTCTTGTGACCGACTGCATACATTTCTGAGACAGTTCCCAGAACTAGAAATGTAATATGAGGCTACGGCATAGAAGAAAGTCAAATTTATTAGATTTGTATGCTAATCAGACCCACATGTGTATGCCCACAGATACGTGTGTATATAATATTAAAATTTAGTTTTAATTTTGAAGACTTGACTTTAATATATAATATTTAAATGTACATGAGAGCCTCATCTGGAAGTTCTTGAAGTCATTTTTAAAATCTGAAATACTTTTATGAAGTGAATTGATATTGGATTATTTTACAAGTGAAGAAGCAGAGGTGTAGAAGACAACTCGTGTCATGTGTCAGCTAAGTCAGCAGGGTTATATGTGAGTGTGGCAGTTGTATGGCAACAAGTACTGATGGCTTGCTTCGTGCTCAGTTTTTTTTCTGACTGTAAGGAAAAGTGTGAGGTTCATAGCCCATGCCCAACTTGAGGAGACAAGATTAATTACAAATACAACACGTATTTGTCAAAAGGTATACAAAGGTGATGCTATCTGGACTATAGCTACATGATCATCTAACATTTTCCTTTAAGTAGAAAGTCTCTTAGAGTTAGACCTTTGCTGTTGTTTGCACATGGGATCTGACTTATTTGGGGTGATACAGTCTTGTAGTGAGTTTACCCTTGAGTGGCAGTATTTTGTTTCTGTCCTTTAAAGGAGTCTATGAGCAATCATTCTGGCTTTAATTTGTCTCGGTGCTTGGAAATTTATAGGTGTACCTGGTAGATTATGGCCTTGCTTATCGGTACTGCCCAGAAGGAGTTCATAAAGAGTACAAGGAAGACCCTAAAAGACGTCACGACGGCACTGTCGAGTTCACCAGCATTGACGCACACAACGGCGTCGGTACGTTGGGGCAGCTGAACGAGAGACATCCCACTAACACTTTCAGCCACATTCCTACATGGGTCTTAGTTCCGCATAAAGAGCTAAGGGCGGATGGGGAAGGAGGGGTGGCTGGACTCCCACAGCTGCGCAGCAGGCCCCTGTGTTCCCTCCGGGGCCCTCCCAAGCTTCAGAGACACTGCATCCTCGCAGCGAAGGTGACTCAGGCCCCTGCAGCGGGGTTTCTTTGTGGTCGCATTAGCTTAAATAGAATGTTGGTGGCGGTTCTCCCCTAAAAGCCTTAAGTTTCTCCTGCAGCTACAACGTTGTAACAGATAAACTTGTACTTTGTCACCTGTTAAATTAGTCTGTTTCTTCAGCAGTCATTTCTTTTATCTGTACCCAAAACTGGGGGAGCTAAAACCCCCAGTTCTCTGGCTCTCTTAATGGCTCATAGTGTTTTTGATATCTTCAGATTTTCCAAGAGCAATATTAATTGGTCATGGTTTATATTTGATTTCCTAGATCAGTAGTCTCAGTTTGAAACTCTAGAGTTTGCCACTTTGGGTTTTGAAGTAAATTATTCGTTGGAGGTAATTTTTTTTTATACTACGCAATATTCAATATTTTTATTAAATGCAATCAAAATTTTATGATGAGTAACAAGACTGTAGAGTTGACTGTTTTACCTTATTGCTTTATATATACTTGAAATTAACCTCAAAAATTATTTCAGTGTGCTTAATCCGCTTCTTTTGTATTCATAGCCCCATCCAGACGTGGTGACTTGGAAATACTTGGTTATTGTATGATCCAGTGGCTTAGTGGCCATCTTCCATGGGAGGATAATTTGAAAGATCCTAACTATGTTAGAGATTCCAAAATTAGGTAAAGGGGACTTATAAATTATTTTGGGCAAACTCACGGTAAGGCAGATCTTTTCCCCAGTCAGAATTTCATTACTGGGACTGTAGCTTTAACTGATACTAACGTAGAATTAAGAAAGTACTTGTTAAACAGTAAGATTTCTTGGTTTTTTTGTTCAAGTTTATTTTAGAAGAATGTCTATGAGTGTACTTAGGATGTAGCACAGGGCTGCTTAATGTGCTATTTACTGTGGTTAAGTATTAATAACTTTCTGTGGCGTCAAGCTTCAAACAATGACTCACTCTTTAATTTTTAACAGATACAGAGAAAATATTGCAAGTTTGATGGACAAATGTTTTCCTGAGAAAAACAAGCCAGGTAGGAAGAGTATTCTTACATATTCATAGGGATTTTATTTTCTGAGAAAAAAGTCATGACGCCCATGGAACATCCCTTAATGTAAGGGTTTGGGGGTAATCATTGTACTGGGGCCTGCGCTCATCCAAAAAGCACTTTCCTTTTCAGAAGTGAGCTATAGGAATACTTGTGCTTCACTCAATTATTTATTGCTTTCAGGAAGGGAACCAAATTTCATTCGTTTATTCAGCTTTTTTTAATTGAAGTTTTATTGTGTACCAGGGACCATTCTAGGCACTAGGGATACATCCTAGTGCCTATGAACAAAACATAGCAATTGCTGTCCTCATGAAGCTAATGCTCTGTTTGGAAGAGAGAGATGGGAGACAAATGAGTGAATTGTACACTATATTACGTCGTTCGTACTATGGGAACAAGAAAGCATGGAATAGAGTTAGGGAACCAGGTGGGGGGAGGGGGACCGGCATTTGAAATAGGGCGAGCTCCGATGGCCTCACTGAGGTGGTGACATGTCAGCAGCGTAGGAAGGAGAGAAGGGGTGAGCCCTGTGGGAGCCTGGGGAAGGGAGCTCTGGGCCAGCGGAACGGAAGGTGCCGCGCGTGTTTGAGGAGGGCATCCTTGTGGGCCACCATGAGGGCTTTGGCTTCCACTATGAGCAAGAGTAAGGTGTGGGGTAGAGAAGGGCCATGGACTGTTGTCTTTAAGGGGCATCTCTCCAGCTTCTGTTTGGAGGATGGACTGCTGAAGGAGCATGCAGGGTACAGCGGGAGCGGGTTCGGCGGTAGCAGTGGAGCTCGTGAGAAGCGGTTGGTTTGGATGGAGTTAGAGGTCTTCTCAAGCCTTTGCCTTGTCTCTCTTTCCGGGAGGTCTACCCTCACCTAATGCTATTTCACGTCGTAACCTACTGACCACATCAAGAAATAGAACATTACAGGTTTCTCATAATCCCCCTGGTCCTAGCCTGTCCTTCTGGCCTAATGGATCACTAGCCTAACTTCCAACACCAAAGATTTGATTTGGAACTGCATGGATATGGGATAATAGCATGAGCAAAACACAAAAGTCCTGGCACCTGTGAAGTTAACGTTCTAGCTCTGATAGAGTCCGTTTCTTTCACTCAGTGTTGTGTTCGTGAAGCTCATTCCCATTGTTGCACTGATGTTTGGATGTTTTTATTGATTTTTAATTTTATTGAGGAATAATTACAATATAATTGTATATATTTAAAGCATACATGATGATTTGATACACATATGCATTGTAGAAGAATTACCAGAATCAAGGTAATTAACACATCCATTACCTCACATAACTTTTTTTATGGTGAGAATGCTTTTGATCTGCTCTTCGCAACTTTTATGCCTGTGACACTTACTCACAGTGGTCGCCGTGCCGTACGTTAGGCCCTCAGAGCCCTGTTGCTGCATAGGTAACAGTCGTTTGTTCATTCTCATTTCTACACAGTGTGCCATTATGTTTAGATGCTGTTATTTATATGTCCTACTGTTGGGTTGTTTGCAGTTTTGGCGATTGTAAATCCCTAATTACACACATGGATAGGTGTAGAGTGTACCTGCAATTAATTCTTGTGCATTGTATAAGGAGGGTCAGATTTCTTCGCCGCATACCTGTGCCTTGTTACCCAGCGGCCTCTCTTGACAAGGCCATTCTTGCCCTGCGTGCCGCCCTCGTCCTCAGTCAGGTGTGGGTCTGTGGGCCTGTTTCCGAACCCTTTCCTTGTTCGTTTTGTTTATTCCTGGCCCATGCTGTCTTAATTATTGTGCCTTTATCTTAAGTCTTGGCATCGCCTGGTTGTTTAAGTCCTCCAGCACTGTCCTTCAGACTTGACCTTGCTGTCTTGCTGTTCTTGGTCTTTTGCGTACCTGTGTAAATTTAAGAATCACCTAGTCGCTTGGGCGCACCCCCCCTCCATCCCCAGTGTCCTGGCGCTTTGCGTGCGGTGGCACCGACTTGACATCGCCGTGCCATTGAGGCTGCCGGTCCACTAATGTGGTATGTCCTCCATTCCATTTAGTCTCAGTTTCTCTCAGCTGTGTTTCACAGTGTTTTCTGCAAAAATCTTGCCCATCTTTCATTGTATTTGACGGTTTTCATGCTATATTATGCGATACATATTTTAAAAATATTTTCCAATTGCTTATTGCTAGTGTATAGAAACTGAATAGATTTTAATAAACTTACCTTGCTTTTGTGACCTTGTTATGTTTGCCTGTTCTAGTACATTTTTAAATAGATTCCTTAGGATATTCTACATGCACTATCATGTTTGCGAATAAACTGTTTTAAATCTTCCATTCACCTCTGCCTTTTATTTCTTTTCTTACTGTACTGGCTAAAAGCATGGTGGCTACTGTGCTGAAAAGAGGCAGTGAAAGTGGACATCCCGCCCTTTCCTCTCTCACAAGGGAAGTTGGTGACGTTTGCTTTAGGTTTCCTCTGGATCCCCTTTATCAGAATAAAAAAGGTGAAAGGAGGGTTTCTTTTGTCTGTTTTTTCCTCATGTATCTCAAGTATCTGTAATCTTGCCTGCTACATATGGGTGCTTAATATATAATTGAATGAGTGAAGGTGTATATGAGACCCCTGGCAGGCTCTCTCTCTTTTTCTTTTTTAATCCTCACCCGAGGATATGTTTATTGACTTCAGAGAGAGGAAGGGAGAGAGGGGAACGCTGACCGGTTGCTGAATGTGCACCCGGACTGGTGACTGAACCCGCAGCCCTTTGGTGTACAGGCTGAGCTCCCACCAGCCGAGCCGCTCGGCCTGGGCCCTGACGGGATCTCCTGATAGACTGAGTGTGGGGCGTGGGGAGAGAGGAGTCTTGGCTTGAGGAACTGGAGGATGGAGTTAGTAATCCAGACGAGGAAAAGCCCAGGTAGCAGGTGCGGGGGGCAGGCCGGGAGTTCAGATGCAGAGCTGTTGGGATTTGAGACGACATTTGTCCCTCGGAGAGCCACTGCGTGAGACAGTGTGTAGGCAGACCTGCAGGTCAGGGGAGAGGGCCGGCCTGGGGTCTCCAGGTGGGAGTCAGTAGCCTGTGGGTAGGCGTCCGATGTGGGACAGCGTTGAGCTTGACTGGTAGGCCTTCTTCATGGATCTGGTTCTGCCTCAGTGTCCAGGAAACCTTTTATCATTCAGAAGGTGATTTTTCTCTTTATGGGAAAACCAAGCTTAGCTTTCTGTTGTTGGTATGCTTTATTTCTCGTTTTCACAAAGAAACCAAAAGAAATAAAATTTAAAATAAAACCCTTAGCTAAGATATTCATTGTACTTAAGCACATTTTACTTCATGATCTACATTTTACATCCTTTTGTATTTTTGATAGCTTTGAAACTATTAACAGTTATTTTTGTGCATTTTTAAATTTTAAGTATGTCTTCTCTCTTGTTGCCTCACAATTATAAAACTGTTTTTACACCGTCTCTCAAAACATATTTTTTATTTTCACTCTTACCTGACAATTCCTGAGTTCAGAAGCATTCTTTTATTGAAGAAGTGATTGAAAAAACATCATTTAACAAGATAAACATTTTTATTCTAATTTAACTATAAACACTGAATATTTTCTGAGAAGGGATAAATACTGTATTTATGATTTAAAAATTACAAAATAATTGTGTTATTCTTTTAGATGAAATTGCTAAATACATGGAAACAGTGAAATTACTGGACTATGCCGAGAAACCTCTTTATCAGAATTTACAAGACATTCTTTTGCAAGGACTAAAATCTATAGGAAGTAAGGACGATGGCAAACTGGAACTCGGCGTTTTGGAGAACGGAGGTCTGAAATCAAAAACTGTAACAAAGGTGAATTTTGTTCTTGAATTATCCTTTGGACTTCCTGTGTTTATAATTGTTACAAATACTAATGTTAGTAGAGTAAATCAGTATCTCAGTAAAGAAAATAATAATATTGTTTGGTAATTAAATATTTATCCCCATTACCTAAAGGCAAGCTCTTTATGATACAGAAAAATATATAGAGGGCTGTAGAGAAATGAATATTTATATATTTATTATGTACAGTAGCAAGTTACTAACTTTTTACAAAGATTCTAACTTGGGATAATAATACCTGGCAGAGGTAATTTTGACGGGGCAGTCAGTTCACGGTTTGTGCGTTCTTTTCTCCCAGGACAACCCCTGTGGCTGATCTTACCTCTCAGTCTTTTTCTTGTCTGTTGGTTTGGTCAAGGTGTTTATGATTTGATAATTGGTATTTGAAAAATCACCATTTGGAGATTTTCTTGTTTGTTGCTGTGTTTACCATTTGAAAATGATTTTACTCTTTATATAAAGCTGTGTATATGCACATAAGGGGGTTCATTTTTTAGAGAGAAATGTTAAGAAATAATGAACTTTATGGTAGAAGTATTGTGTAGCCGTGTAAATAACTCCTGGTATCACTTTAATATTTACATTTTATAGGTATGCATTCACTTTTTGGTTTATTATCGGTTATTTCTAGTAATTACTGACATTTCTTTTATACTCTGAAATTATTTAATTTCAGCTTTGGTATGGAAAAGGAAAATTACCTTAAGAAGAAAGATGTTTTTTACATTATCGACCAGCTTTACTGTCATTAACTCTTTAAGCTCCAGTAGATTCCTTTGGCAATCTCATATTCTAAAAAGGGTTAAAAACAAATTTTCTCTCTTTAAGAAGCAGCAAATTAAAAGGTTTTTATAATTCTTTCTGATTTACAAGGGAGATTGGAATTTTGAAAAAAATTTTCTGTAAGTTTTGTGTTAATTGCATCTGTTCAATTTTGAGGTCAGCAGGTGTGCTGAAACTTTGACATGAAGAGGATAAAATGGATTCCTGAGTGGAATTTTTCAGGAAGGCAATAAATTTACAGTTTACATGGCTAAACATGCAGCATGCACCTTCACTTCCAGGGCAGGTTTTTTTGCATTGTAGTTGTAGGTAGCTGCTAGAGTGTTTTTCTCTAAAATTTTGCTGATTGAGAAGAAAAGATCTCTGTTGCAGTGAGAACTTGTCCAGTGCCATCCCCCTGTCCTTTGCAAACCACTGTTTGGACCTGTGTGCTAGAGAAAATTTGGTTTCTGAGGGTTGGCTGACTTCATAGCTGAGTAGGTCAGTCTGCTGCAGAGCTAACATCTGTGACCTTGTAATTCTCTGTGTCCTTGGGTAGTTCAGAAGGCTGGAAATTTCCTGTTGGATCATCCCTACATGTATAAAACTTCATTTAGAGGGGAATGTGTGAATACCAAGTTAAACTATTAGGACCTTTCTTTTATTACCTTACTGATTTTATTTTATTTTATTTTATTTTATATTGTATTTTTTGTCTTCATGGATGACATAGGGCTATTCTGAATATTAAAAATAAATTAATGAAAGGATTAGGTAAGATCATGAAGCTGCTTGATAGCCATGTAAGTGTAGGTGAGATAGTAATTTTGTTGGCTTTTGTCCTTTTCTTTGTAAAAGTAAGTTGGACCAGACAAGTTTCTTTCATTCGTTCATTCATTCAGTTTATTGGGGTGACGTTGGTTTGCAAAACCATACAGATTTCAAGTGTAAATCTCAACAAAACATGATCTGTGCTTTGTATCGTGTGCCCATCAGGCCAAGCAAAGTCTTTTTCCGCCCCCATATTCCCCCTCTTTGCCCACCTGCTCGTAGCCCCCACCTCCCTGTCCCTCTGGCCATCACTGCACTGTTGCCCGTGTCTGTGGGTTATGTATATATGTTTTTGGCTAGTTCCTTCACCTTCTTTCATCCAGTGCCCCCTGCCCGCCTCCTGACAGTCTGTTCTGTGTATTCATGCTTCTATTTCTGTTTTGTTCATCAGTTTATTGTGATCACAAGATTCCACATGTCAGTGAGATCATACGGTATCTGTCTTTCTCTGACTGGCTTATATAATTCACTCAGCGTAATGCTCTCCAGCTCCATCCTATTAAGATTTCCTTTTTTTTTTTTTTTTTTTTAATGGCTGTGTAGTATTTCATTGTTTAAATGTACCACAGCTTTTTTATCCACTCATCTACTAATGGACACTTAGGCCGTTTCCAGATCTTGGCTATTGTAATTAACACTGCAGTGAACTTAGGGGTACGTGTGTTCTTTCGAATTAGTGTTTCAGGATTCTTAGGATATAGTCCCAGAAGTGGAATCGCTGGGTTCAAAAGGCAGTTCCAATTTTAATTTTTTGAGGACACTCTGTATTGTTTTCCACAGTTGGCTGCACCAGGCTGCGTTCCTACCAACAGTGCACAAGGGTTCCCTTTTTTCACATTCTCGTTAGCACTCGTTTGTTGATTTATTGATGATAGCCATTCTCATGGGTGTGAGGTGATATCTCATTGTGGTTTTAATTTCCATCTCCCTGATGATTAATGATGTTAAGAATCTTTTCATATGTCTTTTATCTGTATGTCCTCTTTGGAAAAGTGTCTGTTGAGGTTCTTTGCCAATTTTTTAGATTGTCTTTCTGGTGTTGAGTTGTGTAAGTTATTTATATATTTTGGAAATTAACCCCTTATCAGATGTATCTTTGGCAAGTATGTTCTCCCATACAGTGGGTTCCTGTTTCATTTTATCGATGGTTTCTTTTGCTGTGCAGAATATTTTTAGTTTGATGCACTACCATTTGTTTATTTTTTTTCCTTAGGAGATATATTGGCAAAAATATTGCTACAAGAGATGGGTGAGATTTTACTTCTTATGTTTTCTTCTAGGATTTTTATGATTTTGTGACTTGCGAGGGGGGATCCAAAAAAATCCCAGAATTTATTAATTAAAAAATTGTGTATTCTTCCATATTTAAACTTCAGTCACCTTCAAAGTGCTCTCCATTTGATGCATTACACCTATTGAGATGTATTTTCCACTCTCAAAACAGTTTTTGAGTTTGTCAGTTTTGATGTTTTTTAGTGCTTCTGCCGTTTTTTGTTTCACTTTTTCCACATCGGCAAAATGTTTCCCTTTGAGGATTTTTTTTTAATCTGGGAAAACAAAAAATGTCGCTCAGGTTGTGATCTGGTGAATAGGGGGGTTGGGGCATGAGGGTCATGCCATTTTTGGTCAAAAACTGCTGAACACTCAGTGCAGTGTGGGCAGGTCCGCCTGTAAATCACTCATCATGAAATGGACAAACTTGTTGAAAGAGTCTTCAAAATAATTCACTGAAGTTGAACCCAGCTTCTCATAACAGTGCTGGCTGGCGCACTGATAGAGACGGGTTCCTAGAACACTCATCTAGCGGGGGAAGCTTGTACTGCAAGGGGCCTGCCCTCTAGAAGGTAATTCTGGTTTATTTGTTTGCTTTTTCTTTCTCCATTTTGAATTTATTCTTGTGCATTGTGTGAGGTGGTCTAGTTTCATTTTTTACATGTACCTATTTAATTTGTCCAACACCGTTTACTGAAGAGACTGCCTTTAGTCCATTGCATGCTTTTGCCTGCTTTCCAAGTTTAATCGACCATAAAGGCATAGATTTATTTTTGGGCCCTCTGTGCTGTTCCTTTGATCTATAGACCTGTTGTAAAGACAGTCTGGGCTGTTTTAGTTACAGTGGCCATGTAATATAATTTGATATCAAGTATTGTGATCCCTCCAACTTTATTCTTCTTTCTTAAGATTTCTGAGGCTATTTGGGGTCTTTTTTGGTTTCTTAGGAGTTTTTGGAATATTTGTTCTAGATGTATGAAATATGCCACTGGTATTTTAGTAGGAATTGTGCTGAATCTATAGATTGCTTTGGGTAGTATGGACATTTTCATGATGTTAATGCTTCTAATCTATGAACATGATATATGCATCTACTTATTTAATTTCTTCCTCAGTTTCTTTCTTTAATGTCCTGGAATTTTCTGAGTACAGGTCTTTTACCTCCTTGGTTAAATTTATTTCAAGGTACCTTATTATTTTTTGTTGTTGTTGGTGCAGTAGTAAATGAGATTGTGTTTTTTAAAATTTCTCTTTCTGATAGTTTATTATTAATGTATAAAAATGCTGCTGATTTCTGAATATTAATTTTGTATCCTGCAATTTTACCATATTCATTTATTAGATCTAGTAGTTTTTTGGTGGAGTCTTAAGGTTTTCCTGTGTACAATATCATGTCATCTGTGAATAATGACAGTTTTACTTCCTCCTTTCCAATTTAGATGCCTTTTATTTCTTCTTGTCTAATTGCTGTGGCTAGGACTTCCAATACTATGTTGAGTAAGAGTGGTGAAAGTGGACATCCCTGTCTTGTTCCTGGATCTTAAGGGAAACACTTAGTTTTTGTCCATTGAGTATGATGTTGGCTATAGGTTTGTCATGTATGGCCTTTATTATGTTGAGGTACAATCCCTCTTATTTCCACTTTGCTGAGAGCTTTTATCATAAATTCTGCATCTATTGATATGATCATGTGATTTTTATCCTTTGTTTTGTTTATGTGATGTATCATATTTATTGATTTGTGAATATTTTACCAACCTTGCATTCCTGGAATAAAACCCACTTGATCATGGTGTATGATTTTTAAAAACATATTGCTGTATCTGGTTTGCTAATATTTTGTTGAGGATTTTAGCATCTATGTTCATTAGGAATATTGGCCTATAATTTTCTTTCTTTGTAGTGTCTTTATCAGGTTTTGAATTAGGATAATGCTGGTCTTGTAAAACAACCTTGGAAGTCTTCCTTCCTCTTGAATTTTTTGAAATAGTTTGAGAAAGATAAGTGTTAGTTCTTTTTTCTATAGATAAATTTTTTTTCTATCACTTCACTTTCACTGTGTGTGATAGTGTCTTTTGTCCTGAGATGGTCTCTTACAGACCAGTATTTTTTTTTAACTTATTTTTTTAAGACCTAGAAAATTTTTTCCAAATAAATGGTAAATGCTTATTTAAAACAGATAAAAGAAGAGCTCCACTGACTGAAAGGTTGGGGATCCCTATGAGGAAAAACTTTCTCTTTTGAGAAATTAGCACTCATTTCCTTTTTAGCAAGGAGTATATAATCAGGATGTCTTTTTTCCCCTGGTTACCAGGAAGCTCAGAGCTGAATATGATTATGGAAATTATAGTATTAATCCTTATAATTAGG
>PVJD01015596.1:0-24283 GCA_004026545.1 Mormoops blainvillei
CACACCCTTAAGGAACTCAGGTCCAGTAAGAAAGAAAGCAGCCTAGTGTTTATACGATACTCGGGTTAAGTATTGCTATGGGGGGGGGGGGGGAGTTCCTCTCATCTGAAGCTTTGGGCTGCAGGCTGTATTTATTAATTAGGAGTCCATTCAAAGGCAAGAAAACTCAATCAGCACTCATCTGAACAAAACGGTGTTTTTTTGTCTCAGACAACCACAAGGGCAGAGGTGAACAGTTTCGGGCTGATGAAGGAACTCCATGATGCCATGAGGGATCCAAACTTTGCTATCATTCCTGCCACCGTCCTTAGCTTGAGGGTATTTGCTTTCATGATCATTACCTTATGGTTACAAAATGGCTGCTACACCTTGAGACATCACATCTCTCTGTGTTCTGGCATGGAGAAGGGGGAGAACGAAGGGCAAAATGAGACCTGCTGGCCTGTTCTGTCTCTTTTTTATCAGAAAAGCAAAAACTTTTTCCACAGGCCCAAGAACATAAATATTCCCTTGTATCTCACTTATCAGAGCTATGTCCATCCCTAGCAGAAGGTGGCTGATAAGAAGAGGGCTTGGGTTAGAAATTAGGCAGCCAACCCTCAGTGCAGGACACACTAATGCAACCCACAGCTCTCCATTGTTCTCTCTGGCCCACTCAAGCAAACACTGTCCTCTCCAATCTGAACACTGGCAGGGAGAGGCTAGGGGCTGATCCCCAGATATGCCTATTGCAGTAAGATAATAAACAAGGAAGCTTGTCTTTTTGAGAATTTCCCCCCTTTCACATATTGTCTTTCAAAATTAAACTAGAAATTTAAAAAAAAAATGACACTCTGTTTCCCCAAATACCCTTCCCCTCTTTGGTGCTCAGCATCTGTTATAGACCGCAGGGAACTCAGTAGCTGCTAGTCAATTTCCAGCAGAGGTGATCAACAGCTCACCCTTCCACTGGTGTCCCCACTACGTCCTCATAAGAGAACCGACTAGTTCCTTCCCAGTTGGGTCTTCTCCCTCCCTTTCTGGAGATGCCGGGCACTCCAACAATGCCCTAACTCAGCAATTTTCAACCTTTTTCATCACATGGCACACATAAACTAATTACTAAAATTCTGCAGTACACCAAAAAATATATTTTTTTGCCAATCTGACAAAAAATTAGATATAATTTTATTCATTCACGTAGGATGGCTATTGCTGTGTGGGCTCTTGCCTTATTTTTTTTTTTTAATTTGATGATGTAAGGGAGTGGAGGCCAGTGCCCCTGGCTGAACAGTGAGGTATTGCATGTTTTAAAAATTCTTGCAGCTCACCGGTTGAAAATCATGGCCCTCACTTAGTATCAAGTAAGGGAACAGCATTCATGAGGCTCTCGTTATGTGCCAGGCACTGTGTTAAGCATCTTTCATCCTTCACCGACAACCTTTGGAGAGATACTCAGGGACACATGAATTAAGTCCCTTGTCCAAGGTCACACAACTAGTAAGCAGTGCATGGGGGGTTCACACGCAGGCAGCCTGCCTCTCACTGGGCCTGGAGCGGGGGCCCTTCGTGAGCCACCTCTCTTACTCCAGGCGGAAGTCTCATTCTCAGGAACTCTTTAAAAGGCTACAGGTGCTAAGTCCCTGCAGCTAGCTCCAGGTCATTTTAGAAAGGTGCATGGTTAACACTAATGATTCAGGAACAGAAGATGGTTTAAGATTTTAACTGCTCACTAAAAAAGTATTTATCGAACTCCCTGATATGTGCCAGGAGCTACTGCAGGGCCTAGAATGCAACTGTGAGCAAGAGAGTGTGGTTCCTCCCCTAAGAGTTCACAGTTTTTAGGGAAGACAAGCAAATAAATGAAATTTGGTGAATGGTATGAAAGGAAAATTTCAAAGTGCTATAAACATATATTACAGGGGCCTGGTTCCTATTTGGGGGGTGGAGGTGGACAGCTTGTCAGGGAGTGCTTCTAGGACGAAGTGACATTAAAGCCCTCTGAGGGGATGAAATTAGCCAAGAAACTGTTGGGAGAGGCTGTTCAGGTAGAGGCGTGTGTGTTGGAGGCGCGCACTGGTGAGCATCTAGAGCCAGGGAGACCTGCTTTATTAGAGAATGGCGACGCGCTGAAAAAGTTCAAGGAGAAAATGGAGGAGGGGCAGAAGCTGAGTTATGAAGAGTTCTACAAACGTCTAAGCCAAGGTAGGATCAAGTGTTTTATTCATGGATTTAATTTTTTGCTATTAGATTCACAATGTCACCAGTTTAAAAAAAAAAAGCTATAGCATAGCTCATGTCTTTTTTGTTCCAAATTAGTTTGTTAACTTCATGGTACATCGATCATTTTAGAATGAGATTTTTTTTTTCATTAACTTAAATTGTTTGGAAATGAATTGCTTAATATTTGAGAATATTTCATACGGTTTTTTATGATGGAAGAAACAGATGAGTATCTCTGTGTTCTCTGACAACACACTTCAGCCTGGGTTCTCCTTATTTCATGATTCCTGGTGAAAGATACAAATGTGCCTCAGCTGTTCTGATTTATTCAGAGGCCATTTTCAAGGGTGAGTTCCACAACACAGAGGAGAGTTCTTCCCAGGATATAGGACTCTGGACATTACCTTCAGCGTGATACAAAGATCACCGCACAGCCTGTCCACTTCCTCCACTGGAGCCTTCTTTGGCCCTTAGGTATCAGTGTCAAGGGTGTGAGTTGTGTCAGAGGCCAGTGAGCAGGTGACACATTGCTCTGCTAAATGCTGGAGGTACAATGTAAGGAGCCCGAGTACGAAAGAACGGTAGGGGGTGGACAAGAAGGCAGGGCTGCCTGTGAGAGAAACCAAAAGAGGAGGAGATGGGATTTTGAGTTTTCTGGGTGTATGCGGGGGGACCCAAAAAAATGGAATTTATTTATAAAAAATTGTGTATTTGTTCTCAGTTGTTTAAACTTCAGTCACCTTCAAAGTACTCTCCATTTGATGCAGTACACCTCTCATGATGTTTTTTTCCACTGCTCAAAACAGTTTTGAACGCATCCATTTTGATACCTTTCAGTGCTTCTGCCATTTTTTGTTTCACCTCTTCCACATCAGCAAAACATTTCCCTTTGAGGACTTTTTTCATTGGGGAAACAAAAAAAAAGTCACTTCGGGTGAGATTGGGTGAATAGGGAGGATGGGGCATGGGGGTCATGCCATTTTTGGTCAAAAACTATTGAACACTCGGTATGGTGTAGGCAGGTGTGCGCCTAAATCACCCATCATGGAATGGGCAAACGCACTGAAGGAGTCTTTAAAAACAATTCACTGAAGCTGAACTCAGCCTCTCACAACAACGCCAGCTGGTGCACCGACACAGATGGGTTCCTAGAGCACTCACCTAGTGGGGAACGCCTGTACCATGAGGGCCAGGCCGGGTCCTCCAGGAGGTAATTCCAGTTTCGGGGGCGTCCCGCCTCCTGTGATCTCTAGAAAATGGGGCTAATGTAGTGCCTAATCCTGAGGAGATGTGACCCCTGTGCAGCCAGGAGAAATAGCTCCATCCCAGGTAACCAGGACCTCAGGACTATATTCCCAGGCAGAGCAGAGGGTGTTACAGTCCTGAGGGCTTCACTCAGCAAACATGTCAGGAGAATAAAGCAGCAAATGAAACAAACTAAAGGCCCTGCCTTCGTGAAGCTTATATTCTAGGGCTACAGACAGACTCCAATAAAATATATACAAAAATATTCCATGAACAAATGGGGTTTATTCCACAATGAAATTTTAAATTTTGATCTTATATGACAAAGTTAATCAATGTAATTCACTACATTAACAGAAAGAGGAAAATCACCTATCCTATCAATAGTTGCAGTAAAAATATTTGGTAAAATTCAACATCCATTCAGGATTTTAAAAAACAAATACTCCTGGCAAACTGGCACTATACGGGGACTTTCTTAACCTAAAAAAGGACATTTACAAAGCAACCTTTGTTGAAAGTCATGCTTCATGGTAAAAATGTTAAAAGTTTTTTTTTCTTGAGACCTAGAACAAAATAAGTCTTTATTTACCACTTTAATTCAACATTATTGTTGTTGTATTATTTAATACAACACTATTGTAGGACCTGATGGTCTTAACCAGAGCAGAAGGAAAGGAAAAATAAAGAAATTGCATAATTACTGGAAATGAAGAAATGAGACACCATTATTCACAGATGATATAATAATGTAAGTGAAAAAATTCAAAAGTACCTATGGCCAAGTTAAAAGAATTAATGAATTTAGCAAAGTTGTACTATAAATAGTATTTTTAAATCTATCTAAATTTCTATATACCAGTAACAAAAAAAATCAAAGAAGAGATACTATTCATAGTAACTGAAAAAATATCAAGTATCAAAGAATAAATCTAACAACAGATATGCAATATCTTGATGCAAAATAAAAACTATAAAACATTACTAATATAAATAAATAATATCTAAATAATTAATGGGAAATACCATATTCATGGATTAGAGGAATCAAAATGATAAAGAATAATTCTTCCTGGATAAGTAAATATATTCGACGCAACCCCCTTTCATTGCTTTCTTTTTTAAGTGAAACTTAACAAGCTGTTTCTAAATTTAGTTAGAAAACTTTAAGGGCCAAGAATAGTCAAGACAATTTTTTAAGAAGAGGAAAGCTGGATTTCTGATTTTCGAAACTATGTACCACTAGCATTGTTAAGACATTGGCAAAGATTGAGAGAATGGCACAAAATGAAAAAAATAAGCCAGTGAAATAGAAAGAGAACCAGAACAGACAGCCGCACCTGGACTCTTGATTTATAGAAAAGGGGGGTATTACAGAGCAGTGGTGAAAAAGAGAATCTCTTTAATAATAACATTGGGACAATTAAATATCCATATATAAATAAAAGAAACTTGACCCCTACCATATACCATAAACAGATATTAATTCCAGATTTTCCTTAGACATAAATGTGTAGAAATAAATAAAAGAATTTCAAGAAGCTATGATAGGAGAATATCTTCGTGATTTTAGAGTAGAAAAAAACATTTAAGATAGGACATTAAAAATGCTAACCATAAAAAGACTATAGAAGCTCAAATCACTTATTTAATTAAATGGAAAGAAATAACTTCCATTCACCAAAAGATTCCATTAAGAGTGAAAAGGGAAGCCCAGAGTAGAAGAAAATATTTACAGTACAAACAAGAGTTAAAAGGTTATCCCAAACATATAAATATCATCTACAAATTAATAAGAAAATAGGTAAATGATCCCATAGAAAAATGAAAAAGAACAAATCCCAAAAGAGGCTATGCAAATAACCAATAAATTTTTCTATGATATTAAGATTTCTCAGGGGGAAAAAAAGAAAAAGCCAAAGAGCAAAAGACAAGGCACAGAAAACTGGAAGCCTTGTGGCTAACTGGTAAAGAGGGAGCGTGGAAGGAAGGGAGCTAAAATTACTTGGGAGGTAGCTGATAAAGCTCCACTATTTTCAGCTGATATTTCTGGGACAAGGCCCTGTCCTGGGAAAACCTATCAGTTTTCCGTGGGTCTCAGAAATTTTGTTAAATCTTTTCCTATGTCCGTACACTAACTCTGCTGAGTTGTAGAACCCGGTTCCTTTCTGTTGATGGCTGAGTATGATTATTCTGAACGAGGTTTAAAGCTGTTCCTTTTCCCATTAAAGGTGCCTTTTGGGGCTGAGCAGAGATCTGTAGTTGATTTGCTAGCTGGTGGAAAGAAAGTGTGGGAAACATCAGTTGCAAATTGAATTTTTCTTGAAGGGACAGCTATTGGCTTGTATTTTCAGGTAATCAATTGGTTATGATGCTGTCGAATCAAATCGCTCATAGTCGTGGCTGTCTGATAATAGCAAAGGCAGCTACGACACTCTTCTATCCCCTTAAAAACACTTGCTTGTGGCTTCAGCTAGATCTCCAGTGAGAAAATCTTGCACAAAGATTTGACCAGAAAACAGGGACAAAATCCTCTGCAGCATCTTGAGAGTAACTGTGTGACAAGAAAACAATCATAGTTACTCATTTAGTCACTTCTCTGGGAGGGAGCTGCATCCTCCATTTGGGTAAAAGAATCCATTTGAAAATTTTACTCTGCAGTAGAATTTACCCCAAATTGCCACAGAATCACTATATTGGTGTAAGAAAATACTGCATATATAAATATTTCAACTCCAACTATAAATTTATATAGGGAGCCTATTGATGAAATGAAAGCATTATGTATATTATAATAATAAATAAGATAACCAGTCAGTCTTTGGAAGATTCAAACTAATGTAGTAGAAGTTTTTATACATTTATACATTTCAAAATATTTTCTTTAAAGTAGGTCAGTTTTTTTAATTTATAAAGACCAATTTTGCATATAGTTCAACTGTACTCCACTCCAGAAAATCAATTTTTATGCATTACCAATTATTCACATTAATATATCATATTTTTCTATAACTTTGGACACTGATTTATTCATTTTATTTGACACTAAGGAAATTAAACAACCCAAAATAAAATAAACATTGCCTTGATGAAATGTTTATTAATCTTTCAAGCTTGCAAATGAATGCCACAGGAAAATTCCAAACAATAGAAAATTTATTAGCGTAATGAAAGAAAAGTTAAAGTACTTTCCTAAATAAATGCTCAGAACTGGGCTATGCCCCTGAAGCTGGCTTTGAGTGGAAATTTTAAATGAGGTATTGAGTTACAAGTGAAATTGAGTTAACATAACTGGAGAAAATGTAGAAAATTCTTTGCTCTAATTTCAGAGAATATTGTGTATAGTCGTGAACGAAAGCACTGACATAAAATAGCACTTTTTTCACATTAGTTAACACCAAGTTTATAGCAATGTACATATGATTCACAATAGTACACTACTCGGACCCCACGCTACAAAGGGGCCTGTGGGACTGAAACCAGAAAAGTTGGCATCGGTGCTGCCCATCACTACCAGAACCTATAAGCAGAGACACGGATGGAATCTTTACGGGTGCTTTACTCAGGTGCTGGTGATCTGAGAAGATGACGGTTATGTATTCTCAAAATCAGCTTAACATTTCATCTCAAGCCAATCTTTTTATAAGGAGAAGAAAAGGTAGGCAAGGGGGTCAGGAAAAAAGGTTAATCAGATAAGAGTTGCAGTCCAGGGATGATTTTCCTAGTACTTCTTTATCTGTTATCAACAATTCTTTCTCTCTCTCCCTGGAACACAGTGGCTCATACACCATCTGCATGCTTGCAGACCCCGGGGCACAAAGGTCGAATTGCTTGTCAACCTCCTGGAGTCATGGCAGGTCATGCATTCCAGTTCCTGGAATAACAGCTTTCCACATGCATTAATCACTGAAGCCTATCAGCTATGACTGAAGCTAAAATCTTTAACACTTGAGTTCCCCTGTCAAGATAATTCCTTGGTAGGGCTGCGTTTCTAGGCACATGACATAGGCAGTCACACTGGACCCCAAGCTTAGAAGAGCTTCACCTTGGTTTAATGTTCAACTGTCACCATCTAGAAATTACTAATTATTTTTAACAGGAAGCCCTGTCGTTTCATGTTGTAATGGGCCTCACAAGTTGTATAATTGATCCTCTTCCTCAGTGTGAAAGCTGAACTGTGACTTAGGTCACATTTGGTAGCCCCCATTCCTTAAATATTAAGAAAAATAGTTTTGGCCTTGGTCAGATGTATACAGAGACCCATACTTTTTTCAAACATTTCCCCTTCCTTTCTGATTCTTCCTCCTTGGATCTGCTCTCCCTAACATTGACTGTTGTCTACAGTATGTAGGTCTATTTTTACTGGCCTCTCTAGTCTGTTCCATTGATCTAGCCTTATGCCATAACACCGTGTTTTAATTACCACAGCTTTATAATACATCTTGATCGTTGATTATATGTGACCCCACCTTCTTCAGAAGTGTCTTGGTTATTCTTGGTTCTTTGCTAATCCATGTAAACTTTAAAACCATCATGGGTTGGTTATTTCTATTTTCCCTAAATATATCTATTTCATTTATGTTTTCAAAATTATTGTCATAACTTCCTTACTTTATTCTTCTATAATTAAAAATCCCTAATAGAAATCACTCCTCAAGGCCTAATACTATATTGTTTATTTATACCCTCTGTCTTTTTTCTTGATCAAAATTGTCAGAATTTTTAGTCTTTTCAAATAACCACTTTTGTGTTGATCATCTCTATAGGTTTTTTATCTTATTAATTTTTTTTTTATTCTTACTGTGTGGACAGAAAAAAGAAGGTGCTGTAATAAATCATAAATTCCTAACTGGGCAAATCATGGTGGGTAGTCATACCCCAAGCCTATAACTTCTTTAATAAAAAGCTTATTTTTTCCTTAAGCAAGTGCTGTCCATTGTTTCTGTGTATCTCAGTTAGCACACTGGTGGAATATCTCTTTTCAGATCCCTCCTTCTACAGCAGACCACCCTCAAGAGAGCACGTAATCTTAACCGTCCTTCTTAACTGTCCTGTAATCCAGTCACCCCCACCTTGCTTTCTCCCACCCTCAAGTAATTGCCGTGATGTTCCCTCAATCTTGAATGCATAAAAGAAACTGCAAACTGTTAATTTCCAGAGTATTTCAGGTTTTGATCCCCAGCAGATGTCATCAGTTTAGCTTAAGTAAACTCTTACAAAAATTCTCTACAGGTTTGGATATTTCCGCATTGATAACTGTCTTTGGGAATATTGGTGGCTTTGTTCTAGCTAATTGAGTTTTAATCTTCAGTCATTGATTTTCTATCTTCTTGTTTCTGTTATAGATATGTTTTTGTCTGTTAATACCAAAATACTATTTTTTTAACTATATTCCACAAATTACCGGCAACGAGTTTCAGCAATAAGTTTCTGACTCTGAAACTTATGCGTATATATTTGAGTGTCAACAAAAAGGCAGCTGGACCAGACCAGGCGATGAATGGGATCGGGGAGGAAACGGGTCAGATCATGCAGGCACTTGCAGGCCTTTGTAAGGACTTGGGCTATTACTGAGTGATGTGGGAAGTCATGGGAGAATTCTGAGCAGCAAAAAGACATGATCGGATTCATTTTAACAGAACCACTCTGAATGTGTTAATTCCATGTATCAATTTTACAATAAAAACTAACAAAGACAGGGAAAAACCAGCTCTTTCATTTTGTCAAACAAACTCATCACAGGATTTTCAAGATCATGTACTTCATATATTCAATAAGCATCTATTGATAGAATGACTGAAGCTTTTCATCCAAATGGGAGACTTCTGAAAATGAAAGAGGACACCATTAATATTTATGACAAGACACAGGTGCAAACAAGGACTGTTCTAGGCAAATCTGGATGCATGGTCACCCTCTCTATCCAGCACTTATTGTGACCAGCATGTGCCAGTCCCTCTGCTAGGACACAGAGCTTCATCTGAGAGCGAGAAAGCATCCTTGGGGAAGATACATCATTTCAATCCAACATGACCGGTGACGTGGAGAGTAACGGCGAGGACAAGCCAAGTAGTCCCTTTGTCTTCAGAGCCTATGAATGAAGAATAATGTTTTTAATGAAGGCAATACTAGCAGCAGCACATTTTCAGATCTACTCACATCTTCCAGTCAGTCTTTTTTCCTTTTCTCAGTGCACCTTGTTTGATTAGTATACCACTTATTGATAAACACTTAGGCTTTTCAGTTTTAAATCACTGTTATATTGCTATATTAGTTTCCCAGGGCTGCCATAACAAATTGTTCCAACTCAGTGGTTTTAAATAACAAAAATTCACCCTGGCTGGTGTGGCTCAGTAGATTGAGTGCCGATCTGCAAACTGAAAGGTTGCAGGTTTGATTTCCAATCAGGGCACATGCCTGGGTTACAGGCCAGAGCCCAAGCTGGGGGCATGTGAGAGGCAACCGATCTATGTATCTTGCATACACTGATGTTTTTCTCTCCCTCTCTTTCTCCCTCCCTTCCTCTCTCCTAAAAATAAACAAACAAATAAATAAAGTAACAGAAATCTATTCTCTCGTTATTTGGGGGGCTAGATGTCCAAAATCAAGGTGTCAGCAGAGTTGGTTCCTCCCGGAGGCTCTGAGAGAAAAATCATTCTATGCTCCTTTCCTACCTTCTGGTGACTGCTGGCAACCCTTGGCACTCCTTTGCTCATAGACACTGATCTTCAATCCCTGCCTCTATTGCCACACCTTCTTTGCGTGTCTTCCTGTGTCTTCTCCTCTTCTCATAAAGACAACAGTCATAAGATTCAGGGCACCGTCTGAATCCAGGATGATTTTATCTTGGGACCTTTAACTAATAACAGCTAAAAGTTTCCAAAGGGGTCACATTCTGAGGTTCTGGATGAACTGAATTTTTAAGGGACACTATACAAGCCAGCACAATCACCAAAAACAAGCAAACAAATAAACCCCCCCAAACCCTGATACAGTTGACCTTTGAATGGCACAGGGGTTAGCGTTGCTAACTGCCTCTGCAGCCAAAAATCCATTTTTAATTTGGCCTTCCACAGACCTGGGTTCCCACCCATGGGTGGAAAACAGTATGAAAAAACAGCTTTCCTACATGAGACTTGAATTTCTTCATACTTTGTCCTAGATCTAAGGTAATGAAGTATAGTTGAGGTGGAATTGCTTTAAAAAGCATTCGGTTGGGAAAAATAGTTGGGTCAGAATCTAAAGACCACAGATGAGAGATTGTTAACAGCTACAGATGGTGGCTTATGGAGAGGGCAACGCTTATCAGATCATCTATCAGGGCTGCCAGATAATTTAATGTATAAATGTAAATAAGAATGACAAAGTCTCCATGAGGCAATTAAAAATGCTTCCTCGGCATTTATTCAATGTTGGGTTTCTGCTGAAACTATTAACTTTAATAACTTTGTTACATGCATAATAGAAAATGGATTAGCACTAATAAGCATTTCCCTATACTTGGCCACAAATCCTTTCTGTTGCTAATGATTTTAGAGTGATTTACTGGCATGAGAGTGGCTATATTCTAATATTTAATAATATATTTAAAGATATAACTATACAAACCTCCTACATTATTGCCTCTTGTTCAGTATGCTGCAGTAGAGATACTTTTCTTGGATTCCATAAGAGATCTTTCTAGAAGAGGAAGTAGATTTAAGAACAGATGTAGAACAATGTGTGCAAATTGTAAAGTGGCAGACAGAACAACATTTTAAAAATTCCTAACTACAAGAGCTTCCAACAAAGGGAGCAAAAAGCAGATGGGCCGCTGTTGGGGATGCTGTAGATTGGAGACACTTGGGATCCCTTCCACCTCTAAGATTCTGTGTTGTTCCCGAGCTGTGGAGATGTACGCACTGCTGAAAATGCCAGCACGCCCGAGTGAAGAGGACTGAGGCAACTGACTTAGCCACACAGAGGATAATTCTTCAAGATCTAGGAAATCCCAGGCCAAAGTTGGCCCAACTAACAATAAGGTGGAGTAACGTATTAGAAATACACCAGCTTTCCAGGCAGGTAGTTCCAAGCCCTGGTTTCTCTGTCTCTAGCTGTGTGTGTCTCTGTGCCTTCACATATCTCAATTAAAATTCAAATGAGATAAAATGTGCAAAGTACCTGAATATTAGGCACATGATAAATGGTATTATTATTCATAACTAGAAAAGAGAAAAGAAATTGGTGCATGAAGGCAAAAATTCCAGTAATAAATTCAAACCATTTACACAGATTGTATAAACTTGTAAACTTATGATGGTATATTTTATTTCATCATGCAAAATAACTCTATCGACTTAAACAAATATCACAGCATGGGTGTTATTTACATACATCAGCAGAGCAACACCACCCCAGGGTAGTGCTACCCAAGAAAATACACGTTGCTCAGGGTGCTGCTGAGAAGCTGGGTTATCATTGGCTCTCCCTCCTCTGTTTCGCTTGCCCAACCAGAAAATATTTTATGTGCAGTTATGTGTTAAATAAAGCCTGTTTGCTTTCTTTCTTTCTTTCTTTCTTTTTTTCTTCCTTCCTTCCTTCCTTCCTTCCTTCCTTCCTTCCTTCCTTCCTTTCTTTGGAAGAAGGAAATACTTAGAAAAATACATTTCCATAATTTAAAAAAATATCAGAATGCTCTCAATAGTGCTTATTTTTGTTGGAGTGGGTATAAGATTGGTTTTCCTGCTGCAAGCCTTTATTCAAACAATACAAAATTGATGTCTCATTATCAAGTAATTCAGTTACCTTAGGCACTTTAAAAATAGTTTAACATTCAGTGACTCAGATAGGGTCAGTTTTCATAGATTCGCGCTATTCGGTGGCAATTCCCTGTGGATCTCAAGCCTGCCAGGTAGTCTCTCAATAACTCTGCACATCTTGCGAACAGAGGCACTGATTGTCTTTTGTTACAGACTACCTTTCCAAGGATGTGTGCATAGAGAAAAATCTCGACAGGTAGAGAAGGGGTTTCCCACTGCAGCTAAGGATAGGCGCGTCTGCTCTCCAGTGTAATAAATATAACGCCTGTCTTTGCAGCAAAGGACAGGTGTGCGGTGCTGTTCATTATAAAAAATTCGGGTCAGAGCTTCTCTCCTGTAACACAACCCACTGCATGTGCAGATACCATCTGGCCTTTTCAGGTTGCCCATTGGAGCTGGGATTTAGAGGACTGGTGCACAAATGCTGATATTCTGGCTACTACTGTTTTCATTAGTAACAAACTGTCCTATGTCTCTGACCCAGGAGACTTGTGTCTTCTACCAGTATCCATGAATCTGTGGCAGGTGAACTTGTCAGCTTGCAGGTTGGTAAAACCTTAGACCCTTTGCCATTCTTGATGCATATCTGAAACTTTTATTTGCTCACTATCAGAAGAAACTAAGGGAAGGCACATAGTCAAGTTAAGTGACTGGGGACCTCAGGAAGTTCTTTTGTACATTTTGCTAAGTTCATATGGAAAGACTTGTCTAGATTATTTCTATCTCTATAATATTAAAGGCCCTGGAAGAGGCCTGAGGAGAACGAGAAATTTGTTGTAAAGGGGGAAAAGCTTTGTTAAAAATATTCCTGCTCTTCAAATTGGGAATTTCAAGTTCTTGGATTCACATTCTAACTCTGCCAGTGGAGCCTCAGACAAGTCACTGAGCTTCACAGAAGTTGAGTAAAGTCATCTTTAAGGTCTCTTTTCAAGTTCTAAAGTTTATAATCATCTACTCTGAAAGCTCTCATAATTCCTTTAAAATAAATTTTGGTCACACATTTCAGCTTTGTGGAAAGCTATGCATCTATTAGCTGCAGTTACCTAAGCTGTTAGAGTGCGTGTGTTGCATGACAGGCTTTGCTTCCTCCCCAGTGCCAATTGCTAGGAAGCCTTTTGGTGATCTGAAGATATCCCATGCTTTCAATATGAAACCACGTACAGAGTTGGGTGCAACACTGCCCCAGTAATCTAGCTGCAATAATGAGATTTGGGGAAAGCCTTCATTGCTGAAGGGTAGTGTGGTTCAGTGGTCAAGAGTACACATTCTGAATCCAAACCATAAAGCTTCCTAACTTGGCCCTGGCTGGGTGACCTTGGACAAACTACCTAACCTCCCGGTGCTTTAATTTCCTCATGTATAAAATCGGAATAATCATCAGAGCTACCTCACATAAAGCATCAAGAACAGGTCCTGATACAAAGTAACTAAGTAATTAATGTTACCAGTAGTTATTTTTATGAGATCATGTCACAGAAGATAATTAGTCCTAAAATGTTAAGGGAAATAAAGGCACAAATCAATAATTCTATTACATTAGGCTATTTATCTACTCATCATGTTCTCAAAAGTTGATTAACCTAAGGGAATGAAGAAATAAACTTTTCTGCAGCCCCATGTGGGTTATGGGGAGAGAGGCGAGACCCATATGCTACCAAGTCTGACCTCTTCCTTTCTCATTTTTCAGCCACTGTATATAAGTAGAGGCAAGAATAAATCTGGGTAATCTTACTGATAACAAAATCCTTTTAATTAGCTTTGGACAAATCGAGAGATCCATCAGGTGTCCTTCCTTTCCCATTGGAAATGAACCCATCAAGTGGCTTTTCAGAGCAATTGAGTAGGGCTGCTGCCCTCTCATGGTTCTGTCGACTATTACACCTTAGGATCACAGACTATAGGGCCATCCCCACTGCAGTGTGATAAAAATACTTACCATGGCTGGTTTGCAAAGCTCTTTCACATGTTTCACATTTGAGCTTCACAACAGCACTGTGAGGGCATAAGATAGAAAGAGCACATGATTTGAAGTCAGAATTCATTTGTTTGGCAATTCACCAAATGTACAAAGTACCTACCATGTATCAGGTAGTGCCCAGGTCTCCCAGTGGCCTCAGCTCTTTGGCTTTTAGTTAAGCTTCATCATAAGCAACTCTATCTTGTTTCTCATCTTTTTTTGGCCAAATCACTTTGTTTGAGAGGAGAACAAGGATTGGGTGGCTCCAAGCATGGGTGGGACTGGAGGTTTCTGTAGCATTCAAAGTATGATGCTTTCCTGCCAGATTATAACATTAGCAGCATGGGTGGGTAAAGGGGCACACTGAGGGACTCCATTCCAGCACGCCTAGGGCAGACCAGTAAAGAGTACGTGTGACCATTTGTAAGTTGTGTGTGTGTGATACTGACATTTGCTTATTCTTTGCACAAATGAGGGAGAGAGAGAAAATGAGAACCAGTGGGATATCCGTGGGCCACAATTAGTGGTGGCCTGTATCACTTCGGCCCATATTCCAGGGGGCAGAGCTATTACTTGATTCTTCCTAGAAGCAGTGGGGGCTGGGAAAGACAGTCTCCCTGTGCCCAGGAGGAGTTTGAAATGGTTTGGTTTCTCTGCAACGGGCAATGCCTGGGGATTATCTTCTCTCCGCCTCAATATTGTCTGTCCCTCTGTAGGCCTTCACCGCTCGATGCCATGTGCATCTTTTCATGATTTATCTTTCCAAACCAGACAGTAACACCCAGGAGAAAAGAAATCACATCTTCAGCTTCTTGTCCTAAATGACACCCAGCATGAGGCCCTATGTGCTCAAAAATTCCTCACGCCTACAGAGTGCATTTCAATTTATAGAGTGTCTTCACAGATTTATTTCATTGTTGATTGCTCGGGTGGAGGACCAAGATTTCTGACTTTACGATATGCGAATGTTTGGATGAGCTGCAGAAGGCTGAGCAAAGCAAATGTTTCCATTCCATCCAGTTCAGTCAGGCCCGCAAAGATATAACCTCTTTCTTTCACTCCTAAAATAAACTCTACTGGGTCGTGCTGTATTTTTCTTTTATTACTGCTGACATTTTATTTAAGTGTTTGTATCCATATTCATAAGTGAGATAGTGGTGTCCTTTTTTGCGCTAGCTTTTCTGTTTTGAATCAGGGTTATACCAGTTGGAAATGAATGACCCCAGATGGTAGAGCCACACATAGAAGTCCCTATTTTTGAGTCTCAGCTTGAAGGACAGCTACCAGGAGAGCTGCCTGACCCAAACTGGACTGTGACATGAGAGAGAAATAAGCTTTTCTTTTGGTAAACCACTGAAATTTGGGGTTTCTTGTTACAGCAGCAAGCATTGCTTTTCCTGACTCATATAACCTTTTCATCTCAGGTCCTGCCATCATCCTAGGTGATTTCTTTGTCCACATGAATGATCCTTCAAAGCCTTAGTCTCACAGTTCCTCTCAATCCCATTATCCTACCTAGCCCCACTCCCTCTACTGCCATTTATTAGCAGTCCTACAGCTTATCATTCCCTAGAGCTTCTACTCCTCAACGATGGCGAATTCTTACACAACTCTACCACAGCTGCCTTTTTCTGCCCTGTACCACTTACTTATTCCTCAACCCCCTTCAAGATCTGTTATGCCCTTCCCACCTTGACTTCCTCCCCTACCCATCCATATTGGCCAGCTGGGGCTGCCATACACTAGGTGGCTTAAACAACAGGAATTTATTTCTCACAGTTCTGAAGGCTGGAAGTCAAATATCAAGGTTTTGGCTGAGTCAGTTTCTTCGAGAGCTCTCTTCCTGACTTGGGAACAGTTATCTTCTCTCTGTGTCCTCTCGCGGCCTTTCCATAGTGTGTATGTATGGAGAGAGGGAGCGCTCTCTGCTCTCTCTTCCCATATGGACATCAATGCGACCAGATCAGGGCCCTGCCCTTATGACCTCGCTAACCCTAAACTGCTTCCTTGAGGCCCCATCTCCAAATATAGCCATGCTGGGGGTTAGCTCTTCAAATATAACTTTTAAGGTGGCGCAAACCTTCAGTCATAACACCGTCTTATTCTCAATGACCCATAAGTTCATTCTTGAGCTAACTAGTACCCTGCATCCCATGACTATTTGTCCTCCCATCGCACCAGTTTGGAGAAACTAAATGCGGATCAACCCCAGGGCCCACTTTCTCTGCTCCTGTGCTTACCCCGCTGGGCACTGCTAGGGAAATACACACACACGTGTGCGTGCACACACACCCGAACGTGTAGCCATGTTGTTTTCAACTTGAACACCCTTTACGTTTTCCTAGTTTACATTTCCCTTTTCTTGTCATCTCTTTCTCTTATTTCCCATGAAGGGGTCCAGAATATACATAAAAATCATTTTGAGCTGAAGGCATTTGAGAATCAACAGATGTAGTAAGTGGTTTTTCTGAACTCTCCTTATCTGCCTGAAAGAACAACTTCTCAGAAGAACTCCACTCTCTTAAATCTCCTTCCTGGGCAACTCTTATCATTGGAGATCACCTACGGAGACATTATATCTTCCATCTATTCTCCTAACAGGTTCATTTCTCTTTTCTAAAAGTCATTGGTTTTCCCCTAAGTGCCCATCTGCCCTGTCCCTTTTTCTACTAAGATGGTATAGAAGCCTCAAGTTCTAATCACCACCTTGAGTCACATTTTTCTGTGAACTGTGTATATATGTGAACGAAAATCTGTTTATTCTCTTGCTAATCTGTATTTTGTCCATTTAATTCACAAGACCCAATCCATTTTGTGACCACACCCATCCTTTTCTGCTTCCCTGTTCTCGGAATGAAAATGTCCCTCCTGTCTCCCTGTCCCATCTGCTCACTGAATCCCTCAGTCCCTCCCTCTCTCCCTTCCTTTCATCTCATGCCTGTGCTTCATTCTTTATACCTTGTCTCAACGAGATCTTCCTTCTCTCCTTTACTGTCTTTCCCACCCCTTCATTTAAATATGCCCCAAACCTTCAGTATTTTAACAGCTCTCTCTTGGTTCTTCATTCCTCCTGCATAGTCAGGCTCTGTCTTTTGTTATCCTTCACCCACATCCAAACCCCTTGAAAGAGATGGCTGCATTTCCTTATTTCTCATGCATTCCTCAACCCACAGCCATATGTCTTACTCCTCCACCTAACTACTTGTGCCAAGGTCACCTGTTTCTAAATCCAGTGAACATTTGCGGGCTCTCTCTTCCTTGATCTCATGCATTTGGCCCTGCTGGACGCCATCTCCTCTTCCACATTTGGCTTCGGTGATTCTGTCATCCTGCTCTGCTTTGACTTTTACATCGTTGAGTCCTCCTCTTCCAGCTCCTACTCTTCCAACTACTTAAACATTGCTGTCTCCACTAGTCCATCTTCTTCTCTTGCTGCATAGCCTCTGATTTGTTTTATCTACTCCCATGGCTTGAATTACTAACTAAATGCTGACTAACCACCAAAATCTAGATCACTAGCTTGGTTCTTTCTTCTGAGCTCCAGGTATCTTCCTCCATCTTTGTCCTGGACGTTTCTTCTTTGAGCCCTACAGGCTACTCAAACTCAGCATGTCCAAAATGAAACTCACTTCCTTCTCCCTCAAACATATTCCCCATTTTGGAGAACAGCACCACCCTTTACTGAAATATCTAAACTATAAATCGGAAAGTAAGTCTTGATCTTCACTTCTACCTGCCCCTGTCTAATCAGGCAACAATCTTGTCAATCCAGCACTTTAACATCTCCCAACTGAATCTCCTTCTCCATCTCCATTACCATATCAGAATCCTGACCTTCCTCATATCTTCCTTTGATCACTCTTACAGTACCCTAACTAGTCAGCTTCTCTCTCCTCATTGCAATCAAAATGTTCTTTCTAAATTATGTAGGGGGAGAAAAATTGTTTTCCCTCTACCCTTCTTAGGTTCATTGCCTGGGGCCCTACAAACTGAAGTAAAAAAAGACAGATTAACAAGAGAAAAACAAAAGTATATTCACACGTGCAGCATGTACACACATGGGAGTACTCAGTGATGAATACTTCAAGGGGGTGGTTAGAATTTGTGCTTATATAGCATCCTAACAAAAGAACAATAAGTTTTGAGACACATAACAAGAGGAAAGAAGAGGACTTTGAGTTTCTAGGGCAGTAAACTGTGGGAAGGGAGAACTAATGGGAGAAAAGGGCTAGTTAGTAAAATTTGTTATGTGGGTTCCTCTGGTGCTGTCTCCGGGCTGATGAGGACCCAGAGTTGTCTCTGATGATTTACTTCTGCCTTTTCAAGTAGAGTGGGGAATGGGGACACCTTTGTAAATTTATGTCCTGCTTTTAGGCAAATGGGGGAGGGCAGAGAGCTTTTCTTGTATCTGCTTTTTCTCCATTGCTTTCAGCACAACATAATCCTCATGCCAAAGTAGAATTTTTGAGGTGATGTATCTGCCACTCTTCAACTGCAGATCTGTTCATATCACTCCAACTGCTAAAGTTATTCATAGGCTGACCTCAGAGCCCCCAGAATAAGGTTGAACACACAGGTCATTTGGAATGCAAATGGAATTAATATCCCTTCCCTGTTTCAGAAGGATCTTTTAATGAGGGCTTAAATCAGAACTGGTTCAGAAAATGTTGCTTTAACATATGAAGAAATGAATGAGGTTAAAGATGGCTTCATAGAAGTAGGATTTTTGCTAGGTCTTTTAGGATTGATAAACTATCAACCATTGGAAAATGCTAGGGAAAACATTTGAATACCTCTTTACAAACCCTGAATAGGTCAAATTGGAATGCACTGTTTAGATTGGAGAATTGTGGAAGTGAACACTGGAAAAATTGCCTACAGCCAATGTAAGGTGAATTTTGAATGCAGCCTTTAAGGCTTGCACCATTAGCAACACACTTAGAGTAGGGTATTTTAATACCCCACTGTCAACAATGGATAGACCATCCAAACAAAATATCGACAAGGATATTGTGGAACTGAATGACGCATTAGATCAAATGGACCTAACTGACATATACAGAACCTTTCATCCCAAAGAAGCAAACTACACATTCTTTTCTAATGCACATGGAACATTTTTAAAGATCGATCAAATGATAGTACACCAAAAAAAGCCTCAACAAATTTAAGAAAATTAAAATCATATCAAGCATTTGCTCAGACCACAAGGTCTTAAAACTAGAAACCAACCTCAAGGAAAAAACTCAAAAAACATTCAAACTCATGGAGACTGAATAACATGCTATTAAACAATGAATGGTCAATAATGAGATTAAAGAAGAAATCGGAAAGTTTCTGGAAACATATGAAAATGACCACACAATCGTCCAAAACCTATGGGACACTGTGAAGGCAGTCCTGAGAGGAAAGTTCATAGCAATACAAGCCTACCTGAAAAAGATAGAAACATTTCAAATAAACAACCTAACCCTATGTCTACAAGAATTGGAAAAAAAACAGCAAATAAAGCCCAGAGTGAGCAGAAGGAAAGAAATAATCAAGATAAGAGCAGAATTGAATGACATAGAGACTAAAAGAACAATTCAAAGGATCGGTCAGTCAAGGAGCTGGTTCTTTGAAAAGCTAAACAAAATCAACAAACCTTAAAGCAGACTCATCAAAAAAAAAAGGGAGAGGACCTAAATAAATAAAATCAGAAATGAAAGAGGAGATATTATAATTGACACCACAGAAATACAAAGGATTGTAAGAAACTACTACAAATAACTATATGCCAAAAAATTTGAAAACCTGGGTGAAATGGACAAATTTCTAGAAAAATATAATCTTCCAAAACTGAATGAAGAAGAGGAAAGCCTGAACAGACTGATAACAGCTGGTGAAATTGAAGCAGTAATCAAAAAACTCCAGGCACACAAAAGCCCTGGACCAGTGAGTTTCACAGGAGAATTTTACAGAACATTTAAGGAAGAGCGAACCCTTGTCCTTCTCAAGCTATTCCAAAAAATCCAAGAGGAAGAAAGACTCCCAAACTCTTTTTATGAGACCAGCATCATCCTAATCCCAAAACCAGATAAAGACACAACAAAGAAAACTACCGGCCAATATCGCTGATGAACATAGGCTCTAAAATCCTCAACAAAATATTGGCAAACCACATCCAGCAATACATTAAAAAAATCATCCACCATGATCAAGTGGGATTCATCCCAGGGATGCAAGGATGGTACAATACTCACAAATCAATAAACGGAATAAATCACATAAACAAAGGGAAAGACAAAAATCACACGATCATATCAATAGATGCAGAAAGAGCATTTGATAAGGTACAGCACCAATTTATGATAAAAATACTCAGCAAAATGGGAATAAAGGGGGCATATCTCAACAAAATAAATGCTATGTATGAGAAACCTACATCCAACGTTATAATGAACAAGCAAAAACTTAAAGCTTTCCCACTAAGATCGGGAACAAGACAAGGATGTCTGCTTTCACCACTTCTATTCAACATAGTTTTAGAAGTCCTAGCCACAGCCATCAGACAAGAAAAAGAAATAAAAGGCATCCAAATTGGAAAGGAGGAGGTGAACTTGTCATTGTTTGCAGATGACATGATAGTGTATATAGAAAACCCTATAGACTCCACCAAAAAAATTCTCGACCTAGTAAGTGAATTTGGCAAAACAGCAGTGTACAAAGTCAATATTCAGAAATCGAAGGCATTTTTGTACACCAACAATGAAATATCAGAATCAGAAATCAGGGGGGAAATCCCATTTACTATAGCAACAAGAAAAATAAAGTACCTAGGAATAAACTCAATCAAGGAGGTTAAAGACCTGTACTCAGACCACTACACAACACTGAAGAAAGAAATTAAGGAAGACACAAATATGTGGAAGCATATACCATGTTCATGGATTGGAAGAATTAACATCATCAAAATGTCCATACTACCCAAAGCAATTTATAGATTCAACACAATCACTATTAAAATACCAGTGACATATTTTACAGATATAGAACAAACATTTCAAAAATGTATATGGAATCATAAATGACCCCAAATAGCTACATCAATTTTGAGAAAGAAGAATAAAGCAGGAAGGATCACAATACCGAACATCAAACTATATTATAAGGCCACTGTAATCAAAACAGTCTGATACTGGCATAAGAACAGACACATAGATCAATGGAACAGAATAGAGAGCCCAGAAACAAACACATGTCTCTATGGTGAATTAATATTCAACAAAAGGGTCAGAAGCATAAAATGGAGTAAAAATAGCTTCTTCAACAAATGGTGTTGGGAGATCTGGACAGCTACATGCAAAAAAATGAAATTCAACCCCCAACTTACACCACACACAAAAATAAACTCAAGATGGATAAAAGACTTTAAATATAAACTGTGATACCATAAAAGTCCTAGAGGAGAACATAGGCAGGAAAGTCTCAGATATTCCACACAGCAATATTTTCACCGATATGTCCCCTAGAGCAAAGGACATAAAGGAAAGAATAAACAAATGGGACTTCATCAAAACAAGAAGCTTCTGCACGGCTAAAGAAAACATCAGCATAATGAAAGGAACCAACTGTATTAGAAAATATATTTGCTAATGATACCTTGGACAAGAGTTTGATCTCCAAAATATATAAAGAACTCACATGACTCCACTCCAGGAAGACAAACAACCCAATTAAAAAATGGGCAAAGGACCTGAACAGATACTTCCCCAAGGAGGACATACACAGGGCCCAGAAACATATGAAGGGATGCTCAGCATCACTAGCCATCAGAGAGATGCAAATTAAAACCACAATGAGATACCACTTCACACCAGCCAGAATGGCCATCATAACCAAACCAACAAACAACAAGTGCTGGCAAGGATGTGGAGAAAAGGAAACCCTAGTGCACTGTTGGTGGGAATGCAGACTGGTATAGCCACTGTGGAAATCATTTTGGAGTTTCCTCAAAAAAATGAAAATGGAACTGCCTTTTGACCCCAGAGATTCCACTGCTGGGATTATACCCTAAGAATCCTGAAACACCAATTCAAAAGAACCTATGCACCCCAATGTTCATAGCAGCACAATTTACAATAGACAAGAATGGGAAGCAACCTAAGTGCCCAAAAGTAAATGAGTGGATCAAAAAACTGTGGTACATTTACACAATGGAATACTATGCAGCAGAAAGAAAGAAAGAGCTACTTCCCTTTGCAACAGCATGGATGGAACTGGAGAGCATTATGCTAAGTGAAATAAGCCAGGCGGTGAAAGACAGATACCATACGATCACACCCATAAGTGGAACCTAATCAATAAAATAAACAAGCAGGCAAAATATAACCAGCAACATTGAAATAAAAAGACAAGCTAACAGTAACCAGAGGGGAGGAAGGAGGGGAATGACAGGGGAAAAGGAGGGGAAGGGTCATGAAGGAACAGGCAGAAAGGACCCATCGACAAAGCCAAATGGGGGAAGGATTGAGGGTGGGAGGTGGCGGTTGGTGGGGCTGGGGAAAGTGTTGGCGGGAAAATGTTGATGTGGGGATGATGGGATGGGGTGCAGGGTGGAGAGGATAAAGGGGAGAAAAAAATGAGACAACCATAATAGCATAATCAATAAAATATACCAAAAAAAAAAAACCGAGTTGCACCATTAAATGTGTTTTATGCAAAACAAAATTGAGTTCCTCATCTAATGCCCCTATCTCAGACTAACACAGTTTAGGAAACTTAAATGTGAAGTGAAAAGAATTATTTTTAATTATAATTATAAGATGGTAGTTCACACATAGGGTCCTGAAAGACTGAAAATTCGTTGTCCCAGCGATGCCAGAGAGAAGCCAGGAGAGATGTAGGGATGGAGAGAACTGATGGGGTAGATAGAAATAATTTTAAGAGCTGCAGTTTTAATATCCTGTTATGAAAATTGCTGAGATATAGAATGACCTAGGAAAAATTTTTGAAAAGAAAACCATTAATCACAATAATATTTCACTGAAGTCTGTGCCTATTTAAATGCTTAATATTTAAATTTATATCAGTGCTACTCTTAGATAATCCTATTCTCAAAAAAATAATTTAACCAATAGAACTAAGAAAAAAGTTAGGAAAAAGAGTGCCATAATTTGAAAAGAAAATCAAATGTGCTACAAAAATTTTTTGTCTTCAGAGAAAATGAGGTTGTTTAAGAGAATGCTCTGTTGTGTGAAAGTCGGTTATCAAATTCAGGTGCTTCAGAGAAAGACTCTTATTCGCTGTGCCACAAAATTAATAGTTCTGCGTTGGGAAAAGGTGCCCTCTAATAGTATGAACCGCCTTTGACTATTTAATAATTAAACCAGCAGTTTTTAGCTTTTTAAACTACTTGAAGACTCAGAAAGATTGAATTAATGTAGTTTATGTTATTAGTTTTAAAGCCTTTTTAAAACAATGGATTGAGAATAGGGACACCTGGATTAAATTCCCAGACCTACACTGATTGAAGAATTTCTGGATGTTGCATTATGTCAATCAGTCAACAAATGTCTTGCCATTAAAATAAATCTGAATATCGATGTGCTAATGACCTATGTATTTTGCAAAACTAGCTTAAGATTACACAGTTATTTCTCAGGAACATATTAAATATTAGCTATCATGATTCTGAATGGGAGTTGTGACAATACTATGAGATATTTTATGCACTTAAAGGAACAGTTAAGATCAGGTAAAATGGCAGTGGGGTGAATTGAATGCGATTACCTCCCTCCTTTCCTTCCTTAGAAGGACATTCACTGAAAGGGCAGCAGCCTTAGAAGTAACAGAAACGTAGTCTGAACTGGTAACGTACCACTTAACAAAGACTGGTGAACGCAGGCTGGTGGTTCAGTTGGTCAGAATGTCATCCCGTTACCAAAGGGCTGCAGGTTTGATCCCTGGTCAGGGGGCACGTACACTAAGCACCTGATTAATGTTTCTCTCCTCTCTCTCTCTCTCTCTCTCTCTCTCTCTCTCTCTCTCTCTACCCCCTCCTTCCTCTCTCTCTAAGATCAATAAACATATCCTCAGATGA
>PVJD01015597.1:0-24280 GCA_004026545.1 Mormoops blainvillei
GACCCGTGAGCTGCACGAGGCACCGTACGCAGTCAAGGTGGTCTTCAGCCACCACTTTCCAGGGAGAGAAGGCCGACCACCTGGGGTAGAGCTGGAGACATCTGAACGTTCGTTCCAGGGAGAGACAGACGACCTCCCCCCGGCCCTGCCCAGCACAAGACTGCTGCGGGTTTTCAGTTTTTCCCTGAATTCCAAACCCCTCACCACACTTTGTTTTCTGTTATTAAAAAGGCTGGCTTGCAAGGCAACGCAGGACGGTCCGTTAGGGTACAAGCCCGCATCTTCCCAGAGCGCGGGACATCTGAATAAAGCGCCCATAAAGATTCCATCCCTGTCTCTGCTTATCGGGCCGGGTAGGTGACAGGCAGCCCAAATGCCGGCTTTTCCGGTTTCAGAATCCCAAAGCCAAAGGAACAGCCACTGTGGAGGGAGAATCATCGATGTCCCTGGAACGACCACACAGGGCAGATGTCGCCGATGCTGTTGGAGAAAGGCACACAGTGTCTTGGAGTCAAAGAAGGGAAGTTCTCACCAGGTGGCAACATCTGCAGGTGGCCCTTAGGGGGGTCTCGGATTTCCACACCCCAGAAGCCAGAGGCAAGGGGGAGGTGCAGCCCAAGCAGGACCGGGGAGGTGGAAACACGTGGGCGGGGGTGGGGGGTCTCCCTGGGTCCCACCTTCTCACTGCGTGTGGGGCAGGGAGGGGGCACCAGGTGGAAAAGGGGCTGGAGGCCAGTTTGAGGGAGACGCGGTGGCCTCCACCCTGGGCCACGAGGAGGCACCAGCCCTGATCAGGAAGGAAACCCTGCCTCTTCCCAGCTCCAGGTCAGGGCAGTCCGGTCCGTGAGCTTGAAGTGGGCCTCGCTGCGAGCACTCGCACCAGCGGGGCTTGCCGACATCAGTGCTTTTTCTCCAGCGAGCCACTTTCCAGTGCAGCGCGCCACCACGCGTGACTCTGGCGAGGGCTACCACCGTGCCACGCTCAGGGGGAGCAGAGCCGTGAAGGTGTCCCTATCAGCCTGAATGTCAGCGGCCTCCACAAACAAGCTCTTTGCGTTGCCTCCGCGAGTTCTGGTCCAGGCGTGGGCCAAAGCAGGCATGCACTGGCATGGAAATTAATACCATAATTTCAAAATCATAAAACAAGGGTAAACTGTGTTTGGCATACTCACGAATGTGGCCTACGTCTGCTGACCCCTGTGTGTCCCTCCTCTGTCATAGTCGAAGCCCCTAGAAGGCAGCGAGTCCCAACTGGGCTGCTTTAGTTCCTGGACCTTCACTTCCTTGTCCACCAAAGGGGACGAGCAGCTGCGCGGCCGTTCTCAAACCTTGGCCGATGAACAAAACACCTGGGGCACTTGTATAAAACGCAGGTCCCCAGGCCCAACCTCCAGTCTATGGGGATGAGGCTGGGAGTCGGCACCCAGACTCAAAACCCACTGGGAAGGGTCAGGTGGCCACGCCCACGCGTCCCGGTCCTTGGGTCTCCGGGGAGTGAGGTCACGACCAGCTGGTCGGACATTCCGTGTCTTCTCTGTCAACAGCTACATGGGGTGGGTAGAGCATCTTTGGCATTCAGAAGGGGTCTGGGCTCCTGAGCGCCCCCTCCAGCCTGCTGCTCAAAGATGCAGCACTAACTGCGGCCGCCCCCTCTCCCGGGCCTGTGCGGGGACCTATCTGCCGGCTCAGGAGCCACATGTAAAACCCTCGGAACGCACAAATAATAATTCCCACACAAACAGCCAAAGGAGAGGCAATTTTCATCAGCCGAGACCCCATAAATCTTTATATTTTTGAACCTCACTTACATTTCTTGTCCGACTGGTGCATAAAACTTCTCGAGATTCACACAGGCCAACTGCGTAAGTCATTCCCTCCCCAAACGGGCTCTCTATCGCGATGACCTTTCGGAAACCGGTGGCTGCCTTTCTGTTGTTATCCATAATTGGAAAAGCAGCGGAGATAAGAAAATTTACGGCAAGGAGTGATCTACCTGAGCAAAGCTGTAAAGCACGCCGGGCGTCTGAAAGAAGGCAGGGGGTGGGCAGGCACCCGCTCCTTGTTTATCGACTCTTATGTCATCAGCCAGGGTTCCCGGCAGTCCCTGAGACCCGAGGACGTGGCGCATGTGGGGCTGGGCCAGGATCCACTCTGTTTTCTGAAAACAAAGGTGTGGAGACACAGCCCCGCCCCGCCCAAGTTCACTCCCGTTTCCACACGGACGCAGACTGTGTCCACGGAGTCGGGCGATGAGCAAAGACAGAGGGGCCTGAGAGCGAGGGGGAGGGGTCACGGGAGCGCCTTCTTGCCCCTGTCCGTTCCCTGGTGGTTCCCCGAGGGCCTACTATGTGCCGCCTGCTGTTCTGTGGGCTGGAGGCACACAGTGAACAAAAACAGGTGAGAACCCTGCCTGTGCGGTATTGACAGGCCACGGGACCCGCGACACGCTCTGGGGGCTCCAGCTACAGGCGGGAGCAGGGAATGGCCCGGCCACACCTGCTCCCTCTGCTTCTGACCCCCAGCCTCCTGGCTGGCCGCCCTTCCTCCGATCGGTCCTCTCCGGCGAGACCTTCCTAATGCTCCGTGAAATAAGCCAGATGCAAAAGGACAAACACTGCTCGACTCCACTTACAGGAGGTCCTGGAGGGGCCAGACCCAGAGAGACAGGAAGTGGGGTGGAAGGAGGCGGGGTGGGGGCGGGGGCGGGAGGGAGTGTTTCATGGGGACAGGGGTTCGGTTTGGGGCAATGAAGACATTCCAGAGATGCGGGCGGAGGTCCCACAACGTGAATGTCCTTAATGCCACTGAACTAGACACTTAAACATCGTTAAAATGGTAAGTTTCTTTTTCTGTATTTTGCCAAAAAAAAAAAAAATTTAAAAAATACTAACCCTCAATTACGTCAGGTCACTTAGCCCAAAACTGCTTCCACTGGAGGACAGAGCCGCGTCCCGGTTCCAGCCCAGACACTGCCCCTCCCCAACCTGCTTCACCCCAGACGCCCCTTTATGTCCTTGCGAAGGCACCAAGCTTGTCCCCATCTCCAGGGTCTTTGCAATTTGCTGTGCCCTCTGCCTGACAAGTTCATCACAGGTTGGCTCCTTCTTATCACTCAAATTTCAGTTTAAATGTCACCTCCTCAGGGAGGCCCCCGCCCCCACCAGTTTCTCGCCGAGCGCCCCGCTCCGGCCCTCACACAGCACGGCTCCCTGTCGGGTACGTTCTGGCTCCTTCTGTCTCCACCGCCCAGCACGGCTGCTTCCTCAGAAGAGGACCCCGCCTGTCCGGGTGGCGTACGAGGCCCACAGCAGCTCAAAGGACTTTGGAAAGAGGGATGGCAGGAAAGGAGGTGCTCAGAAATCACTTATCTACACACTGTCACCACGGGGTCCCTGCGGAGGTCCTGGGGCGGCCGACCAGGAGACGGCCCTTCGCATGCAGGGTCCCGGAGGGCAGAGCTGCCGTGCAGCCTGGAAGCCTCAGCCAACCCAGAGCGTGTGGCTGCTTGGCCAGCATCCCCTGCACTGGCCAGGGTGACACTCGGGACACAGGCTGCCCCAGGAAGGCCAAGCCGGGGCACAGGGGAAGGCCCTCTGTTCAGCTGAAGGCAAGTCTGGGAGAAGGGTTCAATGAGAGCTGGGGGGATCTGGGGGGACCTGGGGGGACCTGGGGGCCACACACAGCCCCCATCTTCCATGTGTTTGTCACACCCATCAAGGGAGGACACCTCTCTTCAACTACTTTCTGCTGCAAACTTTCTGCCTGAGGCATGAACTGCATTCAGGGGCTGGGGCGTGGGGGGGTCAAGGGGTGGCCTGCAGGGGAGGGAGAGCTACGGAAGCCCCCACGCAAGCCTCACGGCCCACCCCCAGGTCAAGGCTCTGCACACCCTCAAGAGCCGTTTTGCCGTCCAGGTGCCCGTCAACCTCTGGCTCAGTCTGCACCTCACAGACGCCGCACCGCCAGGGCCCGGCTCATCTCCCTTCCCGCAAGGTGGACATGTCCAACCGCCCCTCTGTGGGGTCTGAGCAGGGTGGGGCAGGGGAGGGCTTGGGGCCATGGGGTTGGGGGTGATGGCAGTTCCGTGGGGCACGTGTTTCTGGTGGGGAGAGTGTGTGTGTGTGTGTGTGTGTGCGCACGCGTGTATCACTGTGAACACTGCCAGGGCAATTTGGTTTCCAAGGAAACAGAGTGAAGGTGTGGGGCTGCCGCACTCACCCAGCGAGTGGGAAACGCGTGTCCTGAAGCCCAGTTCCTGGGGGGTGGCTGGTCGATCACCGCCCGCCCGCTGGGGGCCCAGAGGCTGGCCTGCGGGCCGGCTGCAGAGGGGCTGGGGAGGGGCTGGTTGGGCCAGGGGGCCGAAGGGCGGCGGTGGCACAGGACAAGGACCCGTTTCCCCAGGGGAAGCCAGCAGCACACGCTCCGTGCCGCCCTCTGCCCGCCCCTCCCTGCGGGGTCGGGGAGCCAGACCGGCAGGCAGGCAGCCGGCCATCCCGTGACCCACTCCACGGCTAATTCTTTCCCTTGATGAACATGTCATTATGTCTTACCCTCGAAATAATCAATTTGGAATCGCCACTTTGATGAGTTAATGGGCACTTGGTGGGTGTCATTCGAGAATCTCTCTGCAAAGCGCAGTTCTATTTTTGACAGTGGCTTGCAACAGGGGACGCCGGGGGACATGCTAAGTGTTCAGGGCTCCTGGCTAGCCGCTCGCTTGCGCTCTCGCTCTCTCTCTCTCTCAGCCAACACCACCAGCACCTGCTCCTTTGTGCTGTAGACCCAAGGATGGGGGGCTAGCCCGACCTTGAACTGGGTCCGTTCCCTGCGCCCAGACCAGGGGGCGCCCCACCTGGCTAAGCCCTTGCTGCAGGCTAAAAGCGTGCTCCCCCGCGATTCATAGGTTGCATCTTAATCCCCTGACTAGTGTCCTTATAAAAAGGACCCCAGAGAGCTCCCTGGTCCTTCTGCTCTGTGAGGACACCAGACGACAAAAGGACAAGACTATGAACCAGCTGGGGGGCCCTCGCAGGACACTGAATCTGCCAGCACCTTGATCTTGGACTGCCAGCCTCCAGGACTGTGAGAACTAAATCTGTCGTGTAAGCCCCAGTCTGTGATATTCTGTTACGGACGGAAGCGCACACCAGCCCACCGGACCCTCCTGCAGCCCCCGAAGGTGGTTTTGATGGTCAGTTCCATTTCCCGTCGAGCGCGGCGGTCTGGGACTGAACCCCGTCTGACCTCTCCCACAGAGAGACCCGCGTCGAGTAGCTCAGTGTCGGGCCCCGTGGCTGATGAAATAAGCAGCAGAAGGGTTTCAACGGATAGAATGTCTTCCCTGCAAAGACAGGCAACAGGAGGGGAGGGCAGAGCTGTCGGACGCATAAAGTGTAGAGAAAGGGGGGGCGTGCGAGCGCTAAGACACGGCCCCCCGGCCCAGCCCCAGAGGGGCGGTGCAAAGCTAAGCTTCCGAAGTTAAAGAAATTAAATCTTTGAGGGGACGCGGAGGGGAGGCGTGGGGGTGGGTTGCTGTTTTCCATCATGGGGGCTTAGTCCCACCTGCAAGAATGGCTCTGGTGAAGAGAAACCCACTCAGCCCGGAGAGACGGGACCGAGCTAGAAACAGCACTGTCACTGGGTGGAATCTTGGGCCCGAGTGGCTCAGCGAAAGCAAGGTTCCGTCTCCCCCGGCACCTGTGCCGGGCCCCTCGAGGCAGGGCTGGCCTCCGTGTGCTCTCCGCCCCTTGGGCTAGCCCGTGTGGGCCCTGGGCCAAGGCCGCCGTTAGGCTGGTATTGAGTGGATGATAGACCAAGGGCCTGCGGGCTGGGGCACCTCCGCCCGCGCACACTGCACACTCACCAGCGTCCACGCTTCTGCAGCGACCCTGCCCCAGCTCCTGTGGCCACCGGCCTTGCAGTGCTGGGTCATCTGCCCCTGGCCTTCCTGGACGCTGCTCAGACAGACCCCTGCTGGCTGCTGTCTCAGCATTCACACCCACTCCCCGCCAGCCTCTGTCCCTCACGGTGGGGATCTATACATGTCCATTCCTGGGTCCCGGGATAAAGCACGTGGCCTAAGCTAAGCCAATCCGTGTTTCCTGTCCCTTTGCCACAGGGATTGGTCCAAAGGTGGGACCCATGCAGCCTAATTAATGTGAGCACAGGACCGTTGCCTGGCGCGTCGGAACGAGGCCCTCTCACCCACGGGACATGAGCAAGAAAGTGTGGGGCCCGGGGGGCAGCCGAGAGCCACCTGGGACCTGCTGCGGACCGGACTCAGAGAAGGGAACAGGGCTGCTCGCACATGGGGCACACGCGTGCCCACCACCCACCAACCGCTACGATGTTCGTGTCTCAGAGGTTCCTGGTCGCACGCACACGGGCCCCCTTCGGGAAAGTGACCAGCAGGTGGCCCAGTCCGGCCTGTTCTCCAAAAGCTGGGCCACTCTGAGATCCGTGCGCTCCCCTGGAGGCCCTCAGACAGGTGGAAGCAGAGAGGCCTCCCACCGAGGCCCACTCCTCAGGAAGCCAGCCCGCACCCCCACCCCCACCCAGCCCCGGCACAGGGAGAGGCCAAGGGCTGCCTCCCCCAGAGCGCGTCCTAGCTTCTCGGTGGACCCAGGAGCGCAGAACCGAGTCCTCTTCATTCCAGGCTGGATTCCTGTGTTCTCCGGCCACCTCCCACCCACAGCGGAGGAGCTGTGCGGACATTCCCGCCCTGCACCCACCCCTCTGCAGGGTGCCTGCCGCAGAGCTCCTGGAAGTCCACCCTCAAGGGCTCGCCAGGCACGGATGGCTTCCCAGGGGTTTGTGACACTCGGAAACCAAAGAGCAGGGAGCAGAGCCCCAGGGCGCGGCTCCAGCACGGAGACATCCCCGGGGAGCAGGGGCCGGGGAGGGACCGAGAAAAGCCAGTCCGCACCTATCGGTGCCCTGAGTTCTAGTGGCCCCCACCCACGCTCGCACACCGAAGGGCTGCGGGAAGGGGGACGCAGAGGCCCCAGGATGTGACCCCCGGGAACCCGGGCGGGCTGTGTCGCTGAGAGGCAGGCTCACCGAGGAGCCTCTGGGCCACCAAGCTGGTATCCCCCGCGGGTCACCCATCGGGCTGAGAAATATTCACCAAGATCCCAAGATAGGTAACAGCTTAGGTGAAAAGGTCAAAGGGGGCCTGTCGAGCAGAGAGGGGAAGGCTGGGGGGCGGCACCGAAAAGAGAAGAGCTGAGCAGCACATTGGGCGGGGGCAGGTGGCGGCCACCTAAGTACGGCGCCTGGCACCACGGAGCAGCTGGTCACAGGCTGTCCGCTCCATCTCAGGGACAGGAGCAGAGCCAGTGGGTGGCTGGGGTCTAACTGTCACGAGCCAGCCCCTCCCCCCAGGATCGTTGTGGCTCCTGAGCAAATAACCTAGAGACCCCTTCACCCCACACTGAAAGGGGCCACCAGCCCTTTGACCTCCGTGCAGCTGGACTGAAGACAAATAAATTCTGTTTGTTTAAGGCAAGGTCTGCAAAGCCGAGAGCCCTGGGAAGAGACCCTCTTCCTTCCACGTAGAGTGGGGGTGGGGGGAAGGGGGGCGCCCAGGCCACTCCTGTCCTGTCTGCTCTCCAAACACAGGCGCCTCGCTTTTATGAAGTGCGTGCACCATCGCCCAGGAGGGTGTGATCCAGCTCCTAGTGGGTCTCTAACACCCAGCGGACCTGCCTGACCCACAGCGACCCTGGGCGCAGCGGCAGCCCTGGGACCTGACACACGCACACCAAGCGGCCGACGAGGGGTCCTACCTGGGGATCAGGAATCGACTGCACGGAGGTTCGGTCTTTCCTGGGAGGCTGGTCCACGCGTCCCTCTCCGGAGGCCGAGGGTGGGCGTTGGGAGAGACAAGGGCCCCGGGGGACAGGGAGCTGCTGAGCCCAGGTCCCTCCGCAGGCTCCAAGACTCCTCCGTTCTCACCATCGACGCCCTTCCCGCTTCTCAGGCTGCATCAGGCCCCGGTGCCTGAGGAAGAGTTTCCCTTTCACTGATAAAATCCGAGGCCCTGGAAGGTAAATTCGCTGGTCCAACTGACACGGTCAGTTAGGGGACAGCCAAGACTTGAGCCCAGCTGGGTCCGAGTCTAAAATCCGTGCTCCCAAAACGGTCCTCAAAGCGGGACAGGCTCCAGAGAAACCTCCCGGCTGCGAGCTAGCCAGCTCCTTTCCAGAACTTTCCCTGGGTTCTCAGCCTGCCTGCTGGTCAGAATCAACTGCAGGTCTCTGAAAAAGGCAGGTGCCCAGACGCCTCCCTGCAGAGCTGCCCTCTGGGGGCTGGTTCTCACCGAGCGCTGAGCCCCGGTCAGTCCCGGAGCCTATGGACACGCCGCTGGGCCCAGCCAACCCCCTGGGCCTTGAATCTGGCCAGCGGGCTCCATTGCTTCGGGGACGCCAGGGCCCCAATCCTGGCGGAAGGGAGGGCAGGCGTGCACGGGGTGACCGGAGGAGGAGCTGGACGTGCACAGGTCTGGGAAAGCCAGGGGTGCGTCCCAGGTGGACTCTCGCTCTGACAGAGGCCAGGGTGTGGGCATGGACGTGGACACGGACTCAAAGCTCCAGGTGCTCACGCTGTTGGGAGGCCCCGCCCAGCAAGTGCTGGTGGGCGGGGCCTGCTTAGCAGGCCCACCTGGTGGGGGGGCGGGGCAGCAGGACAGGGACTCGCAGGTGTAGGTGGTTAGCCAGGATGGGGGTGTGCAGAGGCTACAGGTGGGTCCTTCCAGGTGAGGCTGGGACAGAAAGATCCAGATTGCTCCAGCCTGAACTATCTGGCACCAGGTATTCGCCCTGTAGGCCAAGGCCTGGTGGTGCTGGCCCATCCCCCAGCCCCCATTTTCTTCTCCACCAGCAGCTACAGAGCTCACAGTCCGGTCACATGGAAATGACAGCCAGGAGACCCACCTGCTTCAGTTCTTCCTGCCAACCACCGGTGCAAAGGGGCACCCGCGCCCGGGCCAGTGCACGGGCTGCTCACGCACCCCTCCGCCCCGAGACTTGTCATAGGGAAGCTGACAGAAACAGGGGCCTGGGGAGAGAGGACTGGCGAGGAGAATCTTCGGAAAGCCCAGGGTTTCAGGTGCCGGCACCCACACAGACGCCGTAGAGGCCCTCCCGGGGCTCTCCTCCGAGGCTTCTAGCCCGGGAGCCCCCAGATCCCGCCAGGGGGGTGGGCGCTGGTCCCTCCTGAGCTCCCATTCTCAGCACGCCCTAGGAAAGGCCTCTCGCTCCCTTCCACACGTCTGCGTCCTGACTTCCCACGTGAAATGCCAAGTGTGTCTCGTGGACTTGGTTGGGTCCGCGGCCCTGTAGCCAGGCCGATCGCGCTTCGCTGCTCGATTGGGCGATGGCCCGGCATCGGGCCCACACGAGGCCAGCAAGTGACAGCGGGGAACAGGTGTGCGTGTTCGTGTTCTGTTGTTGCCATAAAAAATTGCCAGAAAGGGAGTGGCTGACAATAACTCGAGTTTATTATCTTACGAATTCTTTAGGTTCTAAGTCCAACGTGAGTCTCACTGAACTAAAATCAAGGTGTTGGCAGGGCCGTGTTCTTCCTGAGGCTCCGGGGGAAACCGTCTCCTTGCCTTTTGCAGCTTCTGGGGGCCATCGGATTCCTTGGCTGGTGGCCCCTTCCATCTTCAGAGCCAGTGAGGTGGCGCCTCTCTGGCTGCAGACAGGGGACATACTATGTTTTTAAGGGCTCAGGATTCAATTAGGTTGCAGGTTAATCCAGAATGATCTTTCTCAAGGGCCCTAACTTAATCATATCTTCAAAGCCCCTTTAGCCACGTAAGGTGACATGCAAGGGGGACCCTCCAGAATAGAATTTATGTATTAAAAATTGTGTGTTCATTTTTACATGGTTAAACTTCAGTCACCTTCAAAGCACTCTCCATCTGATGCAACACACCTGTCGAGGCAGTTTTCCACTGCCCAAAACAGCTTTGAGCTCGTTGATTTTGATGCCTTCCAGAGCTTCTGCCATCTTTCATTTCACCTCTTCCCCATCAGCAAAACATTTCCCTTTGAGGACTTTTTCCATCCAGGGAAACAAAAATAAAAGTTGCTCGGGACAAGATCACTTGTAAGTCACCCACGTGAAATGGGCAAACCTGTTGAAAGAGTCTTCAAAAAAAAAAATTCACTGAAGCCAAACGCAGCCTCTCACAACAACACCGGCTGGTACACTGATCCAGACGGGCTCCTGGAACACTCACCCCGCGGGGGAAACAAGGAGCCCGCCCTTCGGAAGATAATTTCAAGCTTTGGGGGGCTCCCCTCATATTCACGGGCTCCGGAGATTCGGATGTGGACACTTTCCGGCGGCCTTTGTTTTCCTGCGCACACACAGCGCTCTGCAAGCGACAGCAAAACTGGGGGGGCAGGGGCGGAGCGTTTCCGTGACGATATAAATGTGAGACTCGCTACCCGAACCCAAGCCAAGCAGGGCGCCGCTTTGCGGGCCTGCTCGGAGCATTGGTTATGCTAGTGAGCGCGGTGCAGGTTTATGGCGGCACATCTGCGACCCCAGAGCCCCTTCACATTGGTGTGACCTTCAGCACCTCCACAGCAGAGCTCTGCAGGCCACTGGGTTAGGAACTCAGAGCCGCCCCTCCTGCCCCCAGGTCCCTCTAGCCCTCCCAGGCCCATTAGATGCCACCCCTGGGTGACCAGGCTGAAGCAACTCTGGAAACTCAGCCTCCATTCCGGGGCTGAGGTCGGTGGAGACCATGGGGGTGGGGGGTGCCTCATGCCGCCCGCATGGGTGCTCAGGATGCCTTAGCATCCGGGACAGACCCAGCGTTTTCATGTCCCTTCCTTTCACAGCAGCATCTTCCCTGATGGGAGGTGGCACATCTGAGTCCTCTGCAGTTTGCACGTCAGAGCTCAGGGAGACACTCCCTGGAAGCTCCACTGACCAGACGGGGCCGGTCACACTGCACCCTGCCCCTGCCCCAGGAAGCCCGTGACCTTGGGCACATCCCTGGGTCTCCCTGAGCTTCAGTTTCCTCTTCTGCAAGGGGCACGGGGCTAAGGAGGTGGTTTGCACGGCCCCTTCCAGCCCCGAGCTCCGTGCAGTTATCTCTAAAGCCTCCCTCTGTGTTCTCCCTGAGTCCACTCTGCACCAGAATAACCCACTACCCACTGCCGATAAAAATGCCCGTGATTTCCAAAGGGGCTCCCACCCCCTGGTGCCCTTTATCCGGCTAATTTCTACCTGAATCTCGCGGCTCCCAGGGACGGAATTGTTTAATCTCTTCGCACGGCAACGGGACCATTAGCCGCACTTGGCCATTGAAGACATTCCAGCCATAAATACAGTTGATTACCAAAATAATAAGGAGTGCGGTCCCTGCCCCCCGCCAGGGCACTAGCTGCTGTTTCTTTTTTATTTTTTTAAATGCCACTCAGTGCCAAAAGCCTTCAGAAAAGGAGTTAATTAATATCCCTTGCTGTGGACTAATTCTCGTTTCAACATGTGGCTGTCATTTCCCTGTCATCATAGCTGATTTACAACAGGGCTTAATTAAATTCTCCCTACATTATTCAGCGCTCTCCAAAGACACCACCAGAGAGGCCCGGAGTATTTAAAATGTCACCTGCTGAGACATATCACCTCTTCTTAAATAAATATGACAGTGATCAAACTTTGACTAATTACAGCGACTTGGTTATTTGTTTGTATGTTTTAATATTTAATTGCTTTCATGTTCATCCAATTACTGAGCAACAGCAAATAGAAATTAACTTTTTATCAGCGTGTTCACAGCCCAGCGAGGAAGCTCCCCGAAGTCTGGCCGGGGAGCACTGCGGGCGCGCTCCCAGCTCAGGGCACCGGTCGATTAAATTAAGGGAGATCCCTCCTGGCTCCTGCCCCAACTCCCAGCCTGTCGGGGTGAGGTGCTGCCCGGCTTCCTGGAGCATCTGACTTAGTGCAGGCCCACACTGCCATCCTGTGGTCACTCTGTGAAACTGCCCGCGTTCCTTCTGGTACTTAGGATTCCCTGGAAGGAGAGGCTCCTTGGGGACAGGCAAGTTTGTGTCTTCAAGTTCCCATGCCAGCAACCTGCAATCCCCTCCTGAGTGGAGGCTCTGTCTTCATGCTCCTCCCGCTTTAGGGGGCGGTCTTCTTCTCATTAGACATTCTAGCACCTTCTGCCAAGCTTCCTGGGACAAAGGCAGCACCTGAGACCATGTCAACTGTGCGCCATTAATACCAAGAATTCCAGCGCCTGGATACTCCGCCAGCTACGAACCGGGAGACAGGATGTGCACACAGCTCGTCGCGAACTGTTGTTCTGAGCAAATGGCTTAACTGGACCCCGAGACGCCCACGGAGCCCCCAGAGCCAGTCCCCCGGCATTACCTCAAAAGTCCCACTTGCCGCCTTTCCCACCCCCTTGCTCCATCACATCGCTCAGCATTTCGGCACGTGCTTTTCTCCAAGCCCAACCTCAGCATCTCTGAATCTCTGCAGAATATTTTAAAAAATTTTTTAAAAAGGATGGAGAATTAAGCCTTTCCTGCAACTCTTCAGCGATTCCAAATTGAATAAGATGGTTCTACCCCCAACCTAACCCCACAGCCTCATGGGATGCTAGCTTGCCCTGTTCAGCTTTCCAGAAATAAAATTAACCTTTTCATGTCCTTGCATCCTACCTCCGCCGCCCAGGTCTAAGCCACCGCAGGGGCGGGCCCGGACCCCGGCAGAGGCTGGACTGGGCGGGGGCTAGAGAACTGGGCCCCTGGCTGGCCCTCTGCCGAGGGGCCCGTGACTGGCCCTTACACAAGGCCTGAGTCACAAAGGGGCAGCCTGGTGTCCTGCAGGGAAAGGCCTTTGTCCACCGAGCCCGCCCACGATGCCTGTGGCGCCCTAGGCGCTGACCACACGCAGTGGTGATAAGGACAATGCCCAGTCCCTGACCTTGGAGCTGGAGCCTGGGAGGAAACACAAATACGCCCAGTGAGTCAAGGTGCATGAGGGGGGCGGCGGGGACGGTGCAGTGTCCTCGGGAGTGCCACCAAACCCGGGGACGGGCTAAGGACCCAGAGGAAGCCTGCCCTGGGGGCCGCGCCAGCCACAGAAAGAGCAGGAGGAGAGAACAGGAGGCTGTTTGGACATTTTTCCTGGGCACCCAGGGTTCATGCGAATGGACCCAGCCCAGAGCCAGGGACACTAATTGGTCCCAGCAGGTGCCTCCCTGGTCAGGGGTCAGCGTGCCCTTCAGCACCTGTGTTAACCTCTCTGTCGGGGTCCCCAAGGCCCTCGCTGGCTCTCCCAGTCACTCTCTTCAGACCCCAGAGGTTTTTACCTTAAATTCGCATCCAGTCCTTATTTCTCTCTCCTCTCAAACTAATTCCCTTGACAGGTGAGTCCTTAGAGAAAACCACAAAACTTTCAGTGCCGAGGCCTGGCCGGAAACCGCAGGGCAGCCAGGACGGGGAGGCAGCAGAGACGGCAGCCCCGAGGGCTTGCATCTCACTTGGCACCCCAGCGACTCACCCAGTGTGCCCCCACCGTTCACAAGGCACAGAGACCCAGGGCTCCCAAGCTCTATGCCACACTCAGCAAGAAGTAGCCCGTCACCCCACCACAGACCTGCGCACTGAGCTGCAACATGGGAAATCGCTGGCTGGAGCTCAAGGTCACACAACGGCCATAGCAGTGGAGAAGCTGGAAGCTGGTCTCCCGTGACCGACCCCAGGTGCCCAGCTCTTCTGGAAGGCAGCCCAGCGTGGCCCGCCAGATCTGTTGGCTCGATGGCCTGGGCCTGGTGACCTAGGGCACTTAAAGGGAGCCTCAGTTTCCCTACATGTGAAATGGGAGTACCTCTGGGGCTCAACCTCTAGGGTTGCAGGCGGACTGGGTGAGATAACCCAAGGGGAGCCTGGTTCCACGGCAAAGCCTTCTTCTGAGTCAGGTCCGGCGAGCGCCCCAGGAGCTCCGTGTGGCGGCTCGTCTCCCCTCTCCCAAGTGGGCCAGCAGGGCCGGGCCAGCAGCCAGGAAGCGCGAGGTGTGCGCCCGGGGTTCGCGCCGCGGGTCCTCTGACAGCCAGTGAAGCCTAAGGACCCTGTCTCCGGATGATATCTTTAAGCACCTAAAATGAGATACGGAGAATTACGACAGTCGCCGATGAGACCGACTGCCAGTCCCTAACATCCCTTTTAAAGATCAGTATGTCACGTGTGCTTCTTGATTAATGCTCATTTGATGACAGACAGACATTCTCCGGAACGATGAGCAAGAAGACCATTTTGAGATATTTGCAGCAACTGTGAGGTGTCAGAGACGCCTCCGTGTGCACTGGTTCCAGTCATAAGGAAATGCTCGATTTCAGTGGAAGATTCCTGAAACGAAAGGTGTAAATTTGCCTCGTGCAAACTCCTGGATTGCCCGAATTTTCTCCCTACACCCCATGAGTTCCATGTCGGCCAGGTTAGAGACCTCGCCAGCCTGGTCTCTGTCCTCTCTCAGTAAACGTCGCTATTATTCCCTGGGGTTTGGGTTCCTCTTGAAGGTCTGCAGAAATCTACTGGCTCGCTTCCTCGGGGGGAAAAGAAAATGCCCTTCCACGCATGGGGACTCCATGTTTTCCAGACAGTCGCGGGTGGTCCCGGGACCCTCACCTCCTTCCTGAACGGATGTCAGAGTCCTTAGCCCCTCCGCAGGTTCGTTCCAGAGGAGAATTATCTTGCTATCCCCACACGTAGGCAGCACTTTGAAAGAAAAAGAACAAACAGCGAGCAAAATGGACCGTTCAGGGGTAGAAAGAAAGAATCTCCCGCAGCCTCCGAAGCCAGCGGGCCGTTCGGGCCCCCCGTGTCCCACTCACAAGCCCGATTATTTAAACAGACCCAGGCCCCGACCAGGTCGGGGGTGAGGCCAGCGGAGGGCTGGAGGGAGGAGGGGAGAATTATGGCGATGTTATTTGATTGCACTAATTACTAATAATGGCCCAAACTAGGAGCACGGCCACAAGCCAATTCACTTTAAAAGCTGTGTAATAGTGTTTTAGGATAAGGAATTAATTTTTATAGCCACTGGAGCAGTTGAATTTCCACTGCTATACAGATTTATTACAAATTAAATTTTCCCCTCAAGTGCCCAATGCAGAGACGCCGCAGTGACTGGCCCCGCCGCGCTGTGCTGGAGACCAAGGGTGGGTGTCTGAGGGGCTGCCACCCCACCCCGGTGCATAAATACCTTTTTTAAAATAGTGCTTTAGGGATTAAAAAGTAACAAGAACAAAAAAATGCCCTGGCGTGGCTCCGTTGGCTGGAGCGCCGTCCTGTGCGCAAAAAGCTTCCAGACCTGATCCCCGACGGGTCGCGCATGGGAAGCCACCAGCTGATGCTTCTCTCTCACATCAGCGCCCCTCTCTCTCCCTCCCTCTCTTCCTCCCTCTCTCTCCCTCTCTCTCCCTCTCTCTCCCTCTCTCTCTCCCTCTCTCTCTAAAGTCAATAAACATACCCTTGAGTGAGGATTCAAAACTAAAAATAATAACGAGATGGTTCTTCAGGAAAACACCGTGGAGGGGGGTGCGGCCGGCAGGGGTTTTGTGCGTGGAGACTGGTCGTGAAGACGCTGTGGTTTTTCACGGACATTTGGGGAGTCTTTCCCCCGCCTGTCGGAGCAAGTGTTTTCAGGGGCCTGGGGCGCATGTTTAGAAATACAGCTTGGGCTCCTTTTCCCCAACAGGTCCTGCGTGAGTCAGCTCGGGCTGCTGCAACAAAGTGCCCCAGGCCACGCGGCCTAGAGAGCAGTTCTGGAGGCCGGAGGCCAAGGTCAGGGTTGCCTTCTTCTGGGGCCTCTGTCCGCGTCCCCACACGGTGGTCGTCCCTCTTTGTAACCCTGCCACCTCTTCGGATACCCACTCTTCACAAATTCTCACGTCCCGAGGTCCTGGGGGCTACGGCTTTAATACATGAATTCTGGGGGGACACAGCTCAGTCCATCACAGATTCCTCCCCATGCGCACGTCACCCAGGGAGGGAGGGGCTTCCCGAGAACCCGAGTTGGGGAAGGACACCCGGTTCTGCCACTGGCTGTCCTTATCTTTAAGGACAAAAACGCCGGAGGGTGATTTTAAAATACCCGTATTCTGCCAGGTATATCGCACATCCATGTTTTTGGCCCAAACTTTCAGGAAAAGTATCTCTCGTTTTAATTTTTTCATTCAGTTTTTTATTTATTTATATTCAGATACTTGTTTTTTGTATTATAAAGGAATTTTAGCATTGATTTGTGAACATATTATGGTACAAGGAATTTTATGTAACAAATAACCAAAAAACACACGAATGGATACAAGGTACAAAAAATTTATGCACCGGTAACAAATGTATGATACTGACACGTCACAGAAGGCCAAGAACTCTTGGTCACTGTCAGCATCGGAAGGGTCATCTTCTTTGATTTCTACATTACATGATAGGCATAGATAAAAAAATTTAAAACATTTATATAGATACAGAATTAACACTACCCATGTATAATGCGCATCCTTATTTTTCCCTCAAAAATTTGAGCAAAAAAGTGCATGTTATACACGACAAAATGCGATAATAATAAACCAAACAGATGCCTCTCCAAGGCAGAGAGACCGTTCCAGGGAGTTCCAGGCTTGAAGGGCTGTCCTGATAGGAGCAGGTGGTTTCCGGGGTCAACCTCAGATGCCCCTTGAGGTGGGCAGGAGTGTAGGGGGAGGGCAGCCCCCAGCGGGGCCTGGCAAGCAGGGAGGGGCAGCCACTCACGGCTCTTGGGGCCGACCCCTCTCCAGGAGCAGCTTGGGGGAGAGCGGAGGGGGGCGCACCCACCCCGCTCCCTGTCCCTCTGTCCCTCGGTGCCCCCATTCGCCCTGGGAGGCTGTGGAAGGAGGGTGGCGAGGGAGGGAGGGAAGGAGAGTAGCTCACAGTCACCAGGTGTGGCTGGGCCTGAGGGTTCAGGTTCTTCCCACTCTGCTCGGGGCGGGGGCGGGGCGGGGGCGGGGGCCGGCGGCGGGGAGGGGAGAGGTGGGGGGGGAGAGAGTCCCCTGGCAGCAGCCAGGCTGAGTGTCCCTGTGGGCATGGACTTGGCAGCCGCCTGGCCCCCCTGCCCCTGGCGGCCCCGGGGCGTGCGTGCTGCCTGGCTCCGCCACACTGGGTGCCCCTCCGCTCGCTTTTTGCTCTCTTTCCCAAACAGCTGCGCTTTGTCCGAGCATGGGGGCGAGGCCCCAGGGACCACGCCCAGGACACGAGGGGTTTCTGCATGGAGGACATTAAGAGAGGGGCTTGGCTCATGGGAGAGCCCGTGTTCCGCCCCTTGGATGCCCCCAGACCATATTCGGACCCCACGGGCACTGCCTGGGCTCTGAGCAAAGCGGCTGCAGGAGCGTGATGCCCAGCGTCCAGACACTGCCCCCCTGGGTGCCCAGGTGGGGTTTGCCGCCCAGAGACACCTGGCTTTGGAATTGCCCTTTCCCCCAGCCCCCACCACGCTGGACTTCAGCCGCATTCATCTCCTCTAATCCAAGAGTGACACCTACTCCCTGAAGGTGCTCACCCCCCGCCCTCCCGTCCTCTCCCTGCAGCTGTGAGGGGTGGTTGCCAAGGAGCCCCCACCTGCAGGGGAACGGAGGCTCTCAGGCCTCCTGCAGGGCAGCCCGGCTGCCCTCGGGTCCACCAGACGCGGGGCCAGGACAGTGGCTTGCTGCCCAGGGATGGACTCCATCCCAGGAAGGGGCCCAGCATCGCCACCATCTCCAGGAGGGGGCCGCAGTGTTCCTGGGCATGAGGGGCTTGTGGGGTGAGCAGTCCTACGCCCAGAGGCGGGCAGATGTGGGGGAGCGGGACAGTGCTGTCCTGGGGGCTCACTTGTGCCCACACCCGCCCAGAAAGCCGGAGCCCATTGCTGCTCTTGGTAGGATTTTAAAACATCCTTGTATATTGCAAGAACATGGAGGAAGCTCTGATGAATGCAATATTAATTAATTACATGGAGATCCACGTGGGATGTGGGAGGGGCGTGGAGGGAGAGGTGGCGCTGTGGGCGGGGTGGGAGCGGGGAAGCCGCATGACTGTATCTGGCTGTTTCTCCCTCCGGGCTAGGGAGGCACAGGGGCACTCGCCCAGGGAGCAGGGGTGCCGGGCACGGCATCCCGTGGGGAAAGGGGGGACCCTGGCACAGGAGGCATCTTCTCACCAGAACGCGGATTTGAAATCCTTTGACACGTCTGAACGTTCTCAGCCCTGAGCCCAGGGCGGCTGCTCTGAGCGCCCCTGGGGTTCATTCTGGCCACAGAGCCCAGCTGAGCGTTGCAAGAAGGGTCCTTATCGTCGCTAAAAGGAGATTGTTCTCCTCCAAAATATTCTGCCAGAGCCACTCAAAACTCCCTCCCTAGCTCCGAGTCCCAGGGGTGGCGGCCGCTGCCATGGAGCCTGGCAGCACAGGCAGGGCGGGCTAGGGAGACACCTGAGACTGAACTTGAACGTCAGGGGGGAGGCCTGTAGTCGGAGGTGGAAAGCGCTCGGATGTCACAGCCACTTCCCAGGTGGCTCTCAGGCACCCCTGAGCCCCTGCACTGAGCTTCCAGCTTGAAGTGGGACCCGCCCGAGCAGGACACACAGCAGCTCCGCCTTCAGGACGCCTGCCGCCAGGGAGCTGAGGTGACCCTCGGGGGTCCCACCAGGCAGGACCTGGGCCAAATGGGGAGACAGCCGGCAGTGAGGTGAGCTGTCAGCGTCAGGCCCACAGGTCGTCAAAGGCACGGCCGTAGGTGAAAGTGGCAGGGAGTGGGACCTTCTGAAAGAGGCTCACCTGGAAGGTGAGGGGACAAGGAGGCAGCTGCATGAGATGCGAGTTCAGGCAGGGGGCTGCGCGGCCAGAAGGAAACCCAGCGAGGGAGGCTGCGCTCTCGCCCCAGGTCACCGCTGTCCCTCACTGGGACAGGCCTGTGGTGCAGGGAGAAGCCACAGAGACACCAGCCTGGAGTGGGCTCAGAGCTCAAGAAACGTCTGAGCTCAGACTCTCTAAATCATTGGCTGGACGTTTGCATCGCAGGCTCAAGGTGGCCTCCAGGGAGGAGGGCCTGAAAGTCAAAATTCCCAGCAAGGCATCAGCAGCCCCGCCCCCCAGGGGCCGCAGATGCCACCGGCAAATTAAAAAAAAATTAGAAAAATGAACAGAATCCAGAGTTATGGCCACATGTTCCTTGAAATGTCCAGTTTTGTCCCCGAAGTAGAAGACATGCAAATACATGGGAAAGCATGCGCCACACCCAGAGAAATAAAGCCATCACCAGAGGAGGGGCAAGAAAGAAGATAAGGAGGCAGAAGTGGCATTCGTGTGTCCCGGGCGCAGTAGAGAGACTGGCTTCGTAACAGCACCTGGGGCGCAGGGAGGTGACGGCTGTCAGCGGCTTCGGTCCGCACCGGTCGCCGACCGAACTGGACTCCGAGCTCGGAGGGCGTGCGAAGAGCAGGCTCAGTTTCCGTCGGGAGCTGCTGGACGGGCATTAAAGTCGCCCTTTTCATCGCTAAAAAGCAGCACCAACGTGGCGTGCACACTTCCATGAGCTCTGCGGCGGACTCGGGGTGGGGGTGCGGGGCAAAAACCAGCCTTCCGAGCATTAAAGACAGCTATTAAAGCCGCATAGTTTTAAAGAGAGAGAGCGAGTACAAAGAATGACGAGAAACCCCCTAAATTACAAGTGTGGGTTACAATAATTGCTAAATTACAGAGCTCCAACTTTATCAGACACACACCCCCTCCGCTTCCCGGGTTTTCAAAGGCTGTCTTGAGCTGACAAAAGCCAAAAAGCTCTGTGAAAAGCCTGGCGTGGAGCTGAGCGGGGCTCCTGGGAGCCCCCCTTGTGGCGGAGGCTGGGATGCCCAGACGCAGCGAATTCCCCTAGAGGAGCAAAGCCGCAAGGGGCGGGCTCGGAACGGGGATGGTCGTGTTTTTCAAATATGCAGAAGCATCGTGGCCCGTGGCCAACGGATTTGGAGTCCTGAGAATTCCCGAGGGGTCTTCAGAGCGGCCCCTGGGCAGGCCCCTCCCCCTTGTTAGTTTCACCATTGGGACGCAGCTTCGAGCGTAAGCGTTGGGTCCTTGCAAATCCCCTCCCCGCTGCGCCTGGATGCCGACCTGTCTCTACGGCGCTCGCCCTGCACACACCCCAGTGCCTCCTGCAGTGCCAGCTACGTGCAGGCCTGTGCCACCCACCTGTTCCGTATACACCCATATTACGTTTGTTTCTCACACTGGCCTCTTCTCTCCCGAGCCGGCGAGGGGAAGACCTGGCCGCACCCCACCCGCAGGAAAGCATCTGAAGTGAGTGGCGGAGCGACTCAAAGCCCACGCCCGGCTCAGCCCCCCCCTCCACTGACGGCCCCATGGAGGAGGGGGGCATGATCTTTTCCCAGGCGAAATATATTTACATTAGCCCTGGCTGGTGTGGCTCAGTGGACTGAGTACCTGCGGGAGAGGCAAAGGGTCGCTGGTCCGATTCCCAGTCAGGGCACATGCCTGGGGTGTGGGCCAGGTCCCCAGCTGGTGGCGCCCGAGAGGCGACCACACACCGATGATCCTCTCCCTTTCTCTTTCCCTTCCTTTCTCTCTTAAAAATAAATAAATAAAATCTTTAAAAAAAAAGAAATATATTTACATTAGACACTACTGTTTCTCTACACATGACCTCGGAGGAAATTTTTTAAAAAAAAAAAGTAAGACATGCGAAGAAGCGAGAAAACGTGGCCCGCAATCAAGGGAAAAATTTTCGGTAGAAGCAGAGCCCCAGGTGGCTGAGACGGCGGAATCGCCGTCCGCCAGGACTTAAGTGAAGACGCGGCGGGAACGGCAGCTGGGTGAGAGGGTCTGACGGCAGGAAGCGCTGCAAAAGGGGCTGCAAACCCGCTCGGCTGCTTCTTTGCTGCCAGCTCTGCCCTTGCCCTCCAGTTGATTTTTGTCCCTTTTTGCTCCAAGGCCAAGGAGCCAGATGAAGCCAAAGCAGGGTCGTTTCCTTAATTTCCACTTCAGGACGTTGACGAGGACGGCGAGGATGACAGTGAGGGTGGTGGCACCGAGGATGACAGCTAATGTCTGCGGGATTGTCCATCAAACCAGTCCTGTGTGTCAGGGAGTTTACCATCGTCTCGCACGTGGGGAAACTGAGGCATGGACCTACGTTAGGTTACCCGTTCAAAGTCACCCAGCGGGTAGGTGGGAGAACCAGGATTCAAAGCCAGCTCCCGAGGACACTGCCCTTTGATGGCCTTTGCGAATGAACACAGTCCAAGGACCGGCAGAACACGGAGGGTGGGGGTGTCTGCGTCACCTGCAGACAGCCTCTAGGGAAATAAAATTGAGATGACAAAACTCACAGGGCTGTGAGCTGAAACTGTCTACCCGCTTCGTGCCTTTCTGAGGGCTGACTCACGGGAGCAGAGCTGCAGGACGTTTGCAGACCGCCAGGGGCACTTTCTTTCTTTAAGCGTTTGGACGCGTTGATGGACATCCCTGGCTTCCATCGCTGGGTTTTTTGCAAGGCTGTCGAAATGCCAGCCGTGCAACTGCTGCCAGTGTGTCAAGAGAGGGATCGTCTCCTGGCTCACCATCCTGTGCAATGTCTGCATTCCTCTGCCCGACCCCTAAGGGCAGCTGGTCCCGTCCCTCGCTGTCCGGGAGGTAACCCCGACCCAAGCCCCAGCCCGGCGGGCTGTGAGGGCCTGTGTGCCCCCTACACCGTGCGCTGCGGGGGTGTGCGTGTGTACCGGAGTCTCCCGTGGGCACAGCCCCCAGACTCCCCTCTGAGACCACAGGCGGCCCAGCACGGTGCCACGTCAGATGGCTGCGCTCGGGCCCAGCCCCGCCCCGAGAGGGTGGTGGTGCTGCAGAGCTGCCCCAACAGCCCCCAGAGATCCCTGCAGGAGGAAACCCGGAGTCTAGCCCCATCCACCACGCTACCACAGGGCCCGCAGCCTCAGTTTCCCCATGTGCGCAGTGGACTCGGCAGCCTGTGATGTGCCCTCTTCAGAGGGACCACGTGGGTGAGAATCTTTGTAAACTGGACCCTGGAAGTCAGGGTTCCTTGTCACAGGGCACCAGGAGATGGCCAGGAAGAATCGGAGAAGGAAGCCACTGGGCGCGGCCCAGGACGGCAGGCAGAGTCTGGGCAGAATCTGGGTTCTGAGCGGTGTCCACCCTGGCTGGAGGCAGGGCGACCATCGCCCCCACCATCTGCCGGCTTCCCAGAGTGCCTGGGGCCTCAGCAGAGCTCCCCCCCCCCGACCCACCGCCACCGGCCGTTGCTTCAGGGACTTCTTTCTGGGCCCAACTCTGAGGAAGTTATTCATGGGGGAAGGGGAGAGGCTGCGGCGGGACAGGGGCGGCCACCTGCCGAGGGTGAAGGGGCTAGGGGCTGGGGAGCCATGTAGGGCGGGGCCGAGACACAGTGCCTCCAAATCCCTCGGCTGCGTACACGGGGGTCTGCATGGTTCCCACCCTTCCTGCACGCCCCGTCTTCCTCCCCTAGGACCCCCCAAAACTGTGTCCCCCAAACCAAAGCAAGCAGTAGGAAAGCATCGCCTAGAGACCATCACAAGTGACAATGACCCTCCCCCTTCGTGGGTGCTGAGAGGATGGCAGGGTGTTTCATTTCTCCGTGGTGGGTTTTTTCCTGGCATGTTCTACATCACCTACGTTGTACGTGCTACTTCTGTCATTAGAAAGTCCCGTATTTAAAACAGGAGAAGGGACATCCCTAGACAGGATCCAAAGGGAGCCCGCTCCGGCTGCCTGCTTCCATGGCGCTCCCTCCCAGGTGGCGCCAGCGTGCTATGGGCCCTCGCCATCAGCGGGGACACACACAACACACAGGACGGGGCTGGAGAAGCCCAAGGCTGCCCGGGGACCCTTCTTCTGGCTAGTTTGAACCCTGCAGCCGAGCAGGGGAGGGGCCATTGGGAAGCTCCGCCCCACCCCCGCGGATGCAGGGACAAGCAGGTGGGGTTGCCTCTGGAATTCCGGCCGCCTGGGAGCCCAGTTCTCTTGTGAAACTGGCATGAAATTATTGCCAAACACCGACCCAGGTCAGAGGCTTTAAATTTCCAAGGTTGCGTAAACAGAAGCCACTCCCCACAGGAGCCTTTCAAAGGCTACTGCACCTTAAGTGACGGTTTGCTGTTCCCTTTTCCCTCATCCCCACAAAAGAGGGCCTCTAAGTCCCCGAAGGAAGTGGAACCACCCCCCATGCCCGCGCCGTCGCCGGGACTCTCGTCAGGAGACCTGCGCCTCCTCCAGGTCAGAAGAGGAAGAACTCCACTACTGAGCCTTCCAGGTTTGCATTTGGAACATTTATTTCAGGAAATACATTTTCAACACTTTGTTATTTATACAAAAAGAGACGAATTTCTCAGGAGGCACATAGCAAAAGGCCACTGCGGAACACATCCCCGTGAAACTAACCATTTTTCTGGCTACAGAGAAGGGAAGCGAAGGCATCCCGGGGCCGGACGCGGCAGAGCCCCCAGCAGCACGGGGGAGGGGATGGCGGGACGTGCCCACCAGGGGGGCTGCGCCTTCCCACCCCGATGCTGGAGGCGGGCACGCAAAGTCATGGTTTTGGCAAAAACTTGGCAAGTCGGCAAGTAAACTGTTCGCTAAGGGGTCCTTCCTCTGGTAGGTGGGGAGCACGCACCCCAGGCCTGCCCACGCCCCATTCCTCCCACTGCTCCTCACTGGCTACAAGGAGCACACCTGGGGTCTGCAGGCAGACCTACGGCCCACCTGTGTCTAATCTCTCCCGGAGGCAGGAGGAAGCCCCGTGGGTCTGTGGCACACGTGCAGATGGTCCCCGGTGGTCCCCTCGTGGAGCCAGAGGGTCAGGGAGCATGACAGGCGAGCGGGCTGTGCCCATGTGAAATCCCACTCTGCAGCCAGCTGTGGACTGCGCGGCCTGAGCCTGGCCTTCCCCTCTTTGGGGGTCTTTATCATGGGCCCTGGGTGGCAGGGACCCAGGCCCACTCAGGGTAACAGGAGGTCAGGCTCGCCAGGCCTCCGGCCCCTACCCAGCTCGCAGAGCAGCTAGGGCCGGGCCGGGCCGGGGGGCTGAACGTGCGGTGGGGACGGCCGACTGGGCCTTAATTTAACTAGAGCATCTCAGGCCAACGGATGTCCAGACAGACAGACACAAGCACACGCGCAGTCACACGGGGCGGGGCAGGCACCAAGGCCACTCGGAGCACCCCAGCCACGGCCCACACAGCACCCCCCC
>PVJD01015598.1:0-24286 GCA_004026545.1 Mormoops blainvillei
CTCCCCCCGCCCCCAAGGCAGACAGGAGCTGGTTTCCGTGGAATCCTGGCTTGCCCCATGATTGCGCGTAAGTGGTCAGATCCAGGAACCACCCTCATCCTCTTTGTCGCCAATCCCAGGCCTTCCTGCCTCCTACCTCTCCCTCCTTTTGGACCTTCCCCTGCAGCCTGCATCCCACCGCCCCCACCCCCCGACCCCAATGCCACGCAGCCCAGCCCTTGATGCTGAACTCTGCAACCCCTGCCCACTGCAAACACGCCTGGCCGGTGGGCTTCTGCTGTCCATCCTCTGCCTGCAGTGCCTTGCTCTTGGCGTTCTCAACACCCTTCCTCTGAGAAAGCCTCCCCGGGGCCTCTTCCTCCATATTCCCACAGCGCCCTGGGCTGTCACTGGGCTGTCCTAGCCTGTGCAAGCCTCCGGGGCAGGGATCTTCCTCTCAAGCTCTTACCCCAGGAGTAAATCTAGCCTCTGGGTTTCAGTCAGGCTGGCAGCTCCCTTGTGGCTTTGGAGACCATGAAGACATGGCCTTGCATCTAGCTCAGCTGTGTGACCTGGGGCAAGTTACTGAACCAGCCTCTCTGAGCCTGTCTTCGCCACGGGAAACAAGGCCAACAGTGCCCCCCTCACGGAGTATGGGAGGCTAAGCGATACTTAGTATGCGGAACTCTTCAGTCAGTGCCTGGCCTAGGGCGACTGCCCAGCCATAGCTAGCAATTACAATACCCCAAACCCTGCAGATACTCCCCATAGCCTCTGGACTCAAACCCAAGCCTCTTAACAAGGCTCCATGTGCCGGCCCTGCCCTGGTTCAAACACTGCTCTCTGCGTGGTTTCTCCCCCCTCCACCAGTTTCATGTTTCCATTGCTTTGCCCAAACTGAACTTCCCTTGGAATGTTTTTTCACCAACCTTCTCTTTAATTCCTAACAATCTTTAAAGCCCTGCTCAGAATGCCTTCTCTCATTGCTGTCCTATGTGTCACAAACCCCAGACTTCCTTTCTTCTTCTCTGATTTATTTTTTTCATAAATTTACTGTTGGTCGTCTGTCGACTCTGCAAGGATAGGGAATTTTTGTCTGCTTTATCTCCTACTGTATCCTAGCACCTAAACAGTGCCTGGCACATAGTAGGTGCTCAATAAATATTTGTTGAATGAAGGAAGGAATAAACGCTTTCCGACTGTGCTGACCACCATAATACCCATGCTATTTGAGGGCAGCGTGGGGTCTCTGCTGCACACGGAAGGGTCCCCGGGGCCTGGTACACAGCAAGCCCTGGATAAGTGTTTATAGCTCCAGAATGATCGGAGGTCGGTAGGAGAGGAGGTAAACGAAGCTAGGGGGCATGGTTTACCCGGGATGTGGCCTAGGTGGGCAGATCTTACCTGTGACCTGAGTAGGGGCGATCTCCAGTGGGGGCAAGTCCGGCAGGAACCAGCGCACAGTGGAGGGTGAGGGCCGGGAGATCAGCTCTAGGGGCCGCAGGGAACACCCATCAGGGGGTGAGGAGGGCAGGGGAACAAGCAGCCCCTCTCTCCGAAGGCCACAGAAAGCCACTGGCTGGGAACCGCACACCCAGCTCCACCGCCCCCTGGTGCCTGGGCTGCGAGTTCCCCAGCAGTGACAGCCCTTGCAGCCCAGTCCCTGCGGTGCCGGTCTCACCAGGGTAGGGTCTGGCAGGAGATGTGGTAGCGGTCGGGTGGCTCTGCCGCGCTGACTGCCCCTCGATTGCTGGCTGCAGGGGAGAGCAGCATGAGCTCCCTGTGTCTTCTGTGCCCCCCTGTCCCTCCCACCTGGGTTCTCATACTCACTGAGTCAGTGCTCACCCCTACAAGGGAAGAAGAGGGTGCCATTAAGTGTTAGGCTGGGGTCAGCAGTGGAGTATTTGTGGTTAGGGTCTCTGAGAGTTCGTTTAGTCAGCGTGTCTCTAGGTCAAGTGTCAAGGGTTAGATCCTGGGGTCAAGGTGTGTTTGCGTCATGGGCCCAGGGAACAGGTATGGTTGGTCAAGGTCCTTGAGTTATAGAACGAGGCTTAGGAAGTTATAGCTAGGGTCAAATCCCTGGGTCAGGGGTCAGAAGGTCAGATCTAGGACCAGCATTTGGGCCGAATCAATGCTCTGATCTGGAAATCAAAGGGGTTCCGGGGTCAGAGGACAGATCTGGAGGGCGGTGGATGGTTAGATCCCATCGCTCAGTGGTTCAGTCCTGGGGTTACAATCTCGGTTAGGGTGAGGGGGTCAGCTCTGGGGTTCTGTGGTTAGGACAGGGACTGGGATTCGCAGTTAGGTTCAGCATCTGTCAGAGAATGGAAAGGGTCAGGTCAGACCTCTCTCTTCCTCGGTGTTCTCAGGTGGTGGCCCCCGGCTGGGGCTCTCAGGCAGCTGCTGGGGCTTGGGCGGCCCGTCAGGGTGCAGGAAGAGGGAAAAGTCACTTTCGCCCTGAATGGTGAGCGTCTGGTGGGAAGTGAGGATGTGGTACCCTTTTCCGGCTGGACAGATCTCCTTGAAGGCGGCTGTGGCCAGAACAAGGGGCGGAGAAGTGAGTGCTTCCTGGACAGGCAATGGCCAGCCAGCCAGCCAGCCCCCCGGCCCCATGCGCCCAGGGCTCACCTGTGCCATCAGCTGGGCAGCGCTGGCACCTCGCGCCCCAGGCCTTGCCGACGCTGCAGCAGCAGAGCTGGCGGGTGAGGCGTGTGGTCAGCGGGTGCTGGCACTGGTGCTCGGGGCTCACCAGGCGGAAGCATAGGCTCTTCTCCTCTGGTTTGTCTGCTGCAGGGACCAGGGATGGGCATGTGTGTCTGGGCCTGAACACTGCCCATGTCCCTCCTCCCAGTTGCTCCAGGCCTTGCCTCTCTGGCCAGATAACCCTTGATCCTCATGTAGCCCTGGGCCCCATATGACCCTGAATTTATATGACCCCTGAACCTGTTACTCTGACCTCACATGACCCCTTGAAATCTCTGTGACCACTGACCCCATTGACCTAATTCTAGCTGCTCTAGGCTTTATCCCTCCTGCTCATCAAGTCCGTGATTTCGTATGACCCTGACTCCATATAGTTCCTGACCCCATGTGACCTCTAACCCCAGATCTCAGGGGACTGCTGACCCCACTGATCCTCGAACCCCACTGCTCTGAGTCTTGTTCCTCCTGCCTTCAACTCTTGATCCCACTGTGACCTCTGACCCTGCGGCTTATAGCCTTACCCCTCTAGCCCATGCTTTGTGACCCCCCCCCCAGGAACCCAAGCCCCCAGTCTCACCAATGCACTGTGTTCGGGAGGGGCCCAAGCTGTGGCCAGGGGGGCAGACGCAGCGATAGGAGCCAGGGTTGTTGAGGCAGTCACCATGGCGACACACGCCCGGCATTGAGCACTCATTGATGTCTGTGGTAAGTGGGGATTTGGTCCCTCTAGTCTGGGCCACAGGGTAACAGCGAGCTGCTCCGAGAACCTCAGGGCCCCGCCCCAGCCCCGCCCCTCCCTCCTCACACCTTGGGACCTCCCCCAGGGACAACAGGTCTGCCCCTCCAGACCACAGAATCCCCTGGCTGGCATACCCTGGCAGTGGGTGCTGTTGAGTCTCTTGTAGCCCTGGGGGCAGTCAGCGCCCACCTCACGTACAGGCCCTGGCTTCTGCACCCCTGTGTCTGCAGAGAGAGGAGAGTGTGTGGCAGGGGAGGGCACCGAGGGCCTGTGCTGAGGGAAGGGAGGGCACGGGAGAGAGACAGAGCGGGATGCAGAGGAATTTGGTGGGCAGGGTTACAAAAAGGCTGCACTAGGTTAGGAGAGGTGTGGGCGGGTCCACCCCGGAGTAAGGGTGTCCCTGAGCACAGGCACTCACATTGCAGCTGGGGGCACTTGTGGCACTTGCTCTGGCCCCAGGCAGTACCGATGCTCCCGCAGCAGTCCTCCTGCTTGGTGAGGCCCGGGAGGGGATTGCTGCCACACTAGCGGGAGGAGTATGAACCTGGTCACGGGGCGCCCAGCCCGCGCCCAGCCCCCACCCAGCCTCCCTCCTGAAGCCCTTCGCCTCCCTCCTCAGCCCGCAGACGCCCTGAGTTGGGATAACCCCCATGAGTTGGGATAAGGCAACCCTGAGAGACCGCAGGGCCGATCCAGCAGGGGCTGGGATTCACTCACGGGCTGCTTGGGCAGCGTGTCCTGGAAGCAGCGGCCCAGAGGCTTCTGGGTGGGTGGCCGGGGGTGCTGGGGCTTCGGGTGTGGCAGCAGGTGCTGGGAGGGGGCTGGGCCCTCGGCATTCAGCCCCTCGATGCGGTGCACTTGGACCGAGGCCTCCGGCGGGTGATGGACGCGCACGTTCACCACGGGGGGCGGGGCCTGCACTGGGGGGCGGCACGGTGGCCTCAGGGCTGCCCCGCACCCACCGGGACTGGCAGCAAGGAGCTCCACCGGGGCTAGCCTCCGCCTGGGTCCCGCCACCCTAGCGCCCTCCCACTTCGGCCTCCCCGGTCTGCCCGTCGTCGCCCGGTCTGCCCGTCGTCGCCCGGTACCTTCTGCTGAGATCTGTCCTGGCCCCAAGGGCACCAGGAAGGCCGCATGCTGGGCCGGGGGCCCCTCCCCGGGCCCGGGCGGATCAGCGATCACCTGGACCGCGTAGATGGCGTGCTTGCTGGCCACAGACTCGCTCTCTGGAGCCAGGGGTGGCAGCGCGCCTGTGGACAGGGCTCCGGCCCGGCTCACTCCAGGGCCCGAGCCGCCAGTGCCCCCGCCAGCTCCTCCAGCGGGCACCTGGCAGAAGCGACCCGTGAAGTCCGGAGGACACAGGCACTGGTTTCGGGAGGAGCACTGGCCGCCATTCATGCAGGGCAGAGGGCACACCACTGGGGAAGGGAGGTGGGTTAGGACTCCGGCTAACCCCCACCCCCAGCGTCCAGCACCCAGGCCCTGTCCCTCACCCATGTCCTGTCTTCCCCGCTCCTTCCTACTTCCTTGCCACCCACTGGCTCTGTCCTCCTTGAGAACCTGGTTTTTGTAACACATCTTAAACAGACAGAAACTGCCCTCTAGTTTCCCCAACATCTTTCTACCCACGTTGGCTGCTGGAGCTTTAAATTGTGGACTTGAATGCTAGCTAAGAGGTCATGTGCCAACTGTGTGGCCCTGAGAACTTACTTCCTTGCCCTGTGCCTCAGTGTCCTCATCTCTAGGGATGTTGTATCTATTAAATGAGTTAATGCCTGTACAAGTGCTTTGGCACAGCGCCTGGTACACAGAGGGCACTTGATAAGTAGTAGCAAATGATGATGGAATTGCCTTTTCCTCCTCGGCTTTCCTCTGGCTTTTCCTGAAATGGGATCTTTACCTGGCACTTCCTCTTCTTATAAAGAGGAAGTGCCCCCCGCCCCCATTCGGGCCTCGGCCTTCTCTGGGCTCTCCCCACCCTTGTCCCTTCCTCTACCTTGCCATTCAGGGCCCACACCTCACCACTGCCAACGATGCCCACATCTGTAGCTACAGCTCCTGGGGACCTCTCTTGGGGACCTCAACCCAGGGGACACTGTCAGAAATCAGCATCCCGCCTCCCCACTTCCCCTGACCACCAGGGATCCCCGCCTGCCCTGGTCGCTCAAAACTGAGCCTGGAGACTCCATCTCGCCTGCTCCCACCCTGCCCAGTTCTGGCCTCTGAGCTGTCTCCCAAGTCCGCCCACCCTCTTCTCCAGGTCCTCTGCCCCTCCCTTGCTTCGGGCCTTGCCACCCAGACTCCTCCCTGGCTCTCTGACTCCCTCTGGCCAAATCAACCTCAAGCAAAGACCTGGCAAAGTCACACCCCTGCTCATGGCTGGCTTCCTTGCCTCGACACTTAAGGCTCTCCATGGCCCAGAATGAACCTTCTTCCAGCTGCACCCCCCGCCCCGCGTTTTCCATTAGCACCCCCGTGCCCCAGGACTCATCTCGCGCTACAAAGCAGCCTCCTCCTCGGCCTCCAGGGCTTTACTCATGCCATTCCTCCCACTTCAGAGCAGCCCTGTCCCCTGCCTCTGTATATCCAGATCTTAACCTTCCAGTGTCACCCCTGTCTCTCTCCTGAGTTATCATCCTCTGCTCCAGTTCTGCCTGGCACTGGCCTCAGTTATTACAGCCATGTCTGTCTCCCACACAAGAAAGATCTTCGAAGGGCAGGGCTAGGACTGCCTCCACTCTGGGTTCCAGAGGAGGTGCAGGGGGAATGAATGGAATGACTGAGTGAGAGGATGGGACCTTTGTCTTTCTGTCACACACAATTATATCCCAACCTGACACTCAGCCTTGGGAACCCTGAGCTCACACACCTGCCTGCCCCATGTGGCCCTTAATTTCCAGGATGGGAAGGCAGGGGGCGCCGCTCTCCTGGGCACATGAAGGACCGCAGAGGGTCAGCCTACAGTCGTGGCCGTCAGGGCCTGGCTAAGAGCAGCCCAGCCCAGCCCGTCTGCCCCGCCTCTTGGGGCCAGGGCTTTCAGGGCAGAAGGGGTGTGTCTTGGGCCAGGGGAGGCAGGGTCCTCTCCTTCCTGCCTTCCAGTGAGTCACCCACAGCGGTGAGGGTGACCTTCCAGTGACACCCGCCCACTGTGGCCTGGGCGCTGAGCCTGGGGGATGTGGGCAGCACGGATGGAGACAGCAGCCTGGGCAGGGTGACCAGGGGGCCCGGGAGGTCCGGCCCACGCATACTCACACGCACAGTCATCTCGTCTCACGCACACACAGTCATAGACTCACTCTGACCCCAACACAGTCTCACATCGACACTCCCGTAGTGGCTGGGGACATGCACCCAAGATGACAGCGCAAAGAAACACACACTTAATCACAGCGCGCCGCACCGAAGCCCACGCACGCCGCTGTGCGTGTGCTGTGTGCACACATGCAGACAACGCACCTCATGAGAACTGGGAGCCATGTGGGTTGCTTGGGTCCGTGAGTGGGTCTGTGAGTGCAGGAATGCGTAAGAGGGGCTGTTTGGCTGGTGCCATCCTGGGCCCAGCCTAATTACCCTGTCCAGGAGGGTAATTACTGCTGGGACACCTCCCTCCGCCTGGCCCACAGGGCCCTGGGGGAGGAGAGCTGAGCCCCAGGCCTGGCCCTTTGAAGAGAGATGCTGGGGAAGGGATGGGCCCCAGGCAGAACTGGGGAGTTATGAGGGCTTGTGGGCAGGGAGGACGGGGGCCTCTGAGGCAGGGCTGTTGGGAGCTTATGACCTCCATAATGGCAGAGATGAAACGCCAGGAAAAGGAGGGACGGAAGACCCCAACCAGCCCCTACCTCCAGGCCTGCACCCCACTTGTTGGGCCTCACACCCCTCTCCTTCCAGACGTCCCCAGTAACTAAGTCCCTCACCCCAGCCCTGCGGATAGCTCCTCCTCCCAGGGAACGCAGGTGTCTACCGCCGGCAGGCCTGACTTTAGACATTTTTAAAGACTTTTCCTTTCTTCAGCAACTGTTTCTTGAAGGAATATTTACCCCTTCTCTGAGGTCTCCTGTTCCCAGCTCACATCCCTCAGAGCCTCCGTGTGCTGATCCTCACTCCCTCTCAGAGGCCAGCGCCTTCCCAGAGGCGTGTGTCATCCCGGACCCCAGCGACACCCCACACCTCACTTAAGCCTCAGCCGGAACCCAGAGCTGTGCAGTCCAGGCAGCCACGGAGCCGTCCCAACTCCGGCCCCAGGACTCCAGCCTCCCAACCCCTGATGCCCCTGAGGCCTCAGGTCCCCAGAGCGCTGCTGGACTCTCTCAGTACCCCTGGCCCCCAGCGCCCTATGGCCTACTCTGCCCCGCACCCCGCACGTGTCCTGCTGCCGGCCTTCCCCGCTCCCCCAGCCCCTGCCCCCTGGCCCTCACCCACGCGGAAGCCGGAGCCCGTGAGCGTGTCGGTGCTGTGGCCGTTCTCTCCGATGAGCGTCATGTTGGAGCCCTGCTGACAACTGTCCCGACACTGGCCCTTGAGACAGGTCCGCTTGCAGATCACCGGCGCAAAGACCACCTTGAAGCGCTCGCGGGCCAGCGCCCCGCCCCCGCCGGCGCCCCGCTCGCCCGCCGGCCCCCCTTCGGCCCCGCCGCCCGGGCCCAGCAGCAGCAGCAGCAGCAGCAGGAGCAGCGCCAGCAGCCCCGCCGCCCCCGCCCCGCGCATCTCAGGGGCCAGGCCGCCAGCAGCCCCTCGGGGCCCGGGCATCCGGGGCCTCAGGACCCAGGGGGCGCGCCCGGACGGGGGCTCTGATCCCGGCGCCCCAGGCGGGCAGCAAGCCGGGAGCCACGGGAGAGGGTAGAGAGGGCCGCGAGGGCGAGGGACAGAGGAAGCGCGCAAGGAGGGGACAGCGGTCGCGGGCGGGGGCGCACGAGAGGCCAAGAGATGGAGGCTGGACTCGCGGAGCCCAGAAACTTCCACCGCCCGGAAAGAAGCCCAGCCACGAGCCGGCCCGGGGGCCTGCGAAGGCCCCAGACGGAGGCAGGCGCGAGGAGGCCGCAGCAAGTCGAGGCGGAGAGGAGGAGCGAGGGGAGGAAGGCCGGGCGGCCGGCCCGCTCCGCGCCTCCCCCGGCCGGGCTGGACTCCCGGGCGGTCGGGAAGCAGGGAGCGCGGGCAGGACGCAGGGAGAAGTGAGCAGTTGTTTTCCCTGGCTGCAGCGCGGCGGCGGCGGCGAGGGGGCTGGGACGCTGGCCTCCGGCCAGGGAGACAGTTTTTTTTTTCTGTTTAAAGCGTCGCCGCTCCCGCCTGGAGGAGCGAGGGGGTGCGGGCGGGTGGAGGCTGGGGGCGGTCCCCTCCCCAGATGCCCGCCCCGCCGGAACCCGCCGCCTCGCCCTGGGCCCATTCCAGAAGGCTCTCACCTGGGCCCGCTGGCCCGGCCACCAGATTCCTCCGGGCGGGGCGGGGCGGGGCGGGGAGGCCAGCCTAGACCTCTGCCCGCCGCATCAAAGCGGGAAACCGAGGCTGGGAGCAGAGGAGTGGCCTTACCTAGGTCACCCGAAGGAGTGGAGGCCAAGTGGGATTGGAACCAGGCCTCAGCCTTTTGTCAGCTTCCCTGGCCCATGTGAGGGTCCTGTCACCCCAAAGTCACTTCCCAATTGTCTTGGTCCGCTTTCCTTTGGCTAGGGGCTGAGGGGCGCTGCCCTTTGGCCAGGGGCTCAGTGAGGGGTCCCTGAAGAGGAGCAGAAAGAACGCAGCTGGAATTCCAGCTTCCCTACCAACTCCCCCCTCTAAATGACTTCCTGGTGCCCACCGTACACCCCCCCTTCCCCCTCTCCTTGTCTGGCCTGGCTGGCGGGGCTGGCTGTGGGCCTCAGACACTCTGGAATCGCCAAGGTCTGAGCTCAGGGCCTGGCCCCCTTCCCAGGCTAACAGCCGGGAGGAGGGGGGTGCTGCTTGAGGGCCCAGGGGCCTGGGGAGGGGCACAGCAGGGCCCCAAGGCAGGGGTTGGCAGGGGCTGGGGAGAGGCCTTGAGTTTGGTCAAGGCTGGAGAGGAGCCACGCCTGTTAGCTGGTCTGGAAGGGAGGCTCTCTCCAGGGCTACAGCGTCCGGGGGCTCAGGCCATAAGGGGGAAGGCCTGGCCAGGACACCCCAGGAGTCAGTCTCTGACTCAGAAAACTCAGCAGGGGGTGGGTGTGACCAGAGTATATCCAAAGCAGGACACTGCTAAGTCAAGGTGGCACCAAACCCTATCTGTTGGGCACCAGGCATGACGGTCCGACCGAAGGAGGGAGGGTTCAGTATTTGTCCTTCAGGCACACCTGTTCAAGGAGCTCGTGGTTTTCACTGGGATGGTAGATTTATTTGGGAGGATTGCGGAAAGCCCTGTCGTGGAACCCCTTCCTGAATTGCTCAGGCTGGTGTTGCAGGGGTGGGGCAGGGGTAACCCCTTGTCCCCAGGGTTTCCCTGCTGCCGGGATCCAGCAGAGAGTGGGAGGGGCAGCTCCGCTTGCTCTCAGGGCTCAGGGCACACGCTGAGGCAGGAAATAATACTGGTGTATGGATGAGCATTTGATAATCGTTTTTTCCTCACACTCATCGGAACCTGACCCTCCTCTGCCTAGAGCAGGAAGTGGCTCTCTTTGGAACACAGCGTAGTCAACAGAGCAGGGTTGGAGATGTCACCTCCCTAAGTCTCGGCTTTCTCACCTGTGAAATGGGGATCTAGCCATTCAACAAAGAACTATCACATGCCAAGCTCTAGCAAAGAAATAGAACCGGCCCTGACTGGTGTGGCTCCGTGGGTTTGGGCGTTAGCCCATCAAGTGGAAAGTCGTCGGTCGGAGTCCCAGTCAGGGCACAGGCCTGGGTTTCTGGCCAGTCCCCACGCTGGGGGTGTGCGAGAGGCAACGGATCAATATTTCTCTCTCACATGTTTCTCTCTCACGTGGATGTTTCTCTCCCCCTCTTGCTCCCTCTCTTTTCCTCTCTCCAAAAATAAATAAATAAACTATTTTAAAAAGAGAAAGAAAGAAAGAGAACCAATCCCTGCCTGCCTGGAGCTCCTTTCCTGGGGGAGACAGACATGTGACAAATCTATTCACACATGACTGTGGCTACGACAGAGGTCAGTGCTGTGAAAAAAGAGCCAGGAGGTGGGAACAAGAGTGGCAGTGGGACCTGGAGGTCCAGGAAGCCCCTCTGCCGGAGGGACTTCTACCAGAGGGAAGCAGAGCCCCCCAAAGGGACTAGGAGAGGGAGCCACTCGGCCGCTAACCTGCGCCCCGAGAGTGGAGGCCCAGGAGACGGAGCCGTGGCCTTCCGCAGTGACCTGCGGGAGGAGGAGCAGGAATGAACTGGGTGAGCAGCCAGCCAAGCCGGAGGGGGGCCTGCAGGAGGCCCAAGGGATTGAGGGGACTGGTGAAGAGGCAGTTCATAAAGGGGGCAGGTAGAGGGTACACAGGCTTGGAGCGATGAGAAAGAGATCCAGTTCTTCTAGGAACTGAGAGACGCCCCCCGCCCCCAACGGAATGGGAAGGGGAGAGAGCTTCGGAAGGTGGGAGGTCACGTGAGGAATCTGGGGTTTATTTTCATTGCAGTGGGACAGTATCAGGGCCAGAGGGGCTGCTGTTGCCCCTCTCCCAGGAGAGTGGATCTAGCTTGGATGCAGCGGAGATGCATTTGGGAGGTGGAATCTGGAAACCGGGTAAGGTGAAGTGTGCCGAGAGGCAGGTGGCACGAATGGCTCTGGCTGGGACTTGCTGAGATAAGAGAGGTTTGTGTCATCCAAGCGGAGACTCCTGGAGACGCAGACTCAGGGCCCTCAGCATCCAGGGGCATTTTGGGCCTTGGGAAAAGACGGGCTTAGTTGAGGAGAGAAGAGGGCTTGGGGAAGCCAGGGAGGCACCATTCCCAGGTTTGGGGGAGGAGGCAGAGTCAGAAGTGACTAGGACAGCTGGAGGGAGCAGAGAGAGGGAAACCAGGAGTGTGATGCAGGAAGAGCCAGGAGAAGTGAGTGTGTGTATGTGTGTGTGGGGGGTGCCAACAGTGTCCAGTGCTGCTGAGAGTAGGACGGGGATAAGGACAGCCCTTCTCAGGGGCCACTCAGGGGACTCAGTGACTTGGAGCAGTGAAAGCAAGCCCCTCAGCCCAGGGCTTGGCACATAATGAGTGCTCAGTAACTGCTACCTATTGCACTTGCCAAACTCCTTAAGCTCAGGGGACCCAGCAGGAGACAGCACCCCCAAGTGGGTGGTTGAGGGGACTAGCCTGGAGAAACTGTTTACAAAGAGCCAGGGAGACCACCAAGGGCAGCGGAGGGAAGCAGAGTCCCCCCTAAGGGGACTAGGAGAGGGAGCCACTCCCTCGCTAACCCACCCGCCCCCGGAGTGGAGGTACAGGAGCTGGGACTTCGGCCTTCCTCGGGTCCACCTGCAGCCTGCAGGGAGGGAGCTAGAGAAATAAATGTTATCCTAGTCTCCTCCTGCCCAGTTGAGCCTCCCAGGGCCTGAACCCAAAAGGAATCCTTCAGGCGGGGGAGCCTGGGTGGATACAGCACACATTAGCCTCGTGGCCCCGAGCAGGGCAGGGAAGGACGAGGCTACACAGTGGATCTGGAGGGCAGACCGCAACAGTTCAGTCCACACTCGTGGCATCCTTGGCCTGAGTACCTTTCCTATCCTCATCTCCTGTGTCCCCACACCCAGCCACCGCATCTTCCTAGAATCTACTGGCACGTTTCCATACCTCCAAGAAGTAAGGTCTCCTGTCAGTCCAAGAAGACCATGACCTCTGTGGTCATTGCAGGTCATTCCTGCTGCCCAACAGGCCTCCCTACCGCCATTTCTGCCTGCTCCGGTCTCTCCTCCACCTGGTACCAGAGTTGCTTTTTAAAACCTAATTCCAACCATGCTATTCCCCCTGCTTTAAAAACCTCCTGTGGCTTCTCTTCGCTCAACTGCACCTACAAAGTCCTCTGTGCCTCGAAGGTGCGGAGCTCAGTCCTTTGCCTTGGTTCCTGGGAGGCTTTTCTGTATGTCTCTCTCTAAAACAACCACCCTGGCCCTCCGGGTCCCATCACCTGTTTATTCCCTGCTGCAACTCATCGCAACTTGGAACTTTCTTCTTTATGAATTTGCTTACCTGCTTATGGTCTATGTCGCTGAAGGCACAAGCCGCAGAGTCTAGCCCAGGGCTACACACAGACGCTGCTGAAGTTTGCTGACTAATGGAGCAAGGCCGCAAGAGCGCGCAGAATTTTACTGTGTATTTTTACTGTCATGGTACCTCACCCTACCAGCACTCTACAAACGGGGAAACCGAGGCTCTGCACGATGTAACAGTTAGACTCAGGTCATCTGGTGATAAGATGTGGGACTCCCCAAAACCTACACAGTGGTCCTGGGATGGAGGAACGAGGGGTCCCACAAATGTCCTAAAGATAAGTGGGTGGGACCCCAAGGGCAATGTGGGGCTTTGATGGAATGGGACAAGGAGGAGCCATGGGACCCGAGCCCAGGGACCCATCAGACGGCTTACACGTTAGGGATGGGCTCCTTGTGCAGAGGGGCTCTCCAGGCCCTGAGAAGGCAAGGGACATGGCTGAGGTCGTGCAGCTGGCTGGCTGTGGGGCCAGGCCCCAAACCCAGGCTCCTAATGCCTCGTGAGCGGAGTTGGCTGGGCGGGGCGGCAGCAGCCTGCGTAGCGGAAGTCACATTTCAGGAGGCGGCGTAGCACCGCGGTTGTTTTCTGGCATTAATTTTTCCTGGCTGCATCCTGTACCAGCCATGTGAATTGGGAAAATTCTTCAGCTTCCGTGGGTCTCCTTTTCCTCATTTGTAAATAGAGAATCAAATGAGCTGACATTTAGGTAGTCCTTAGTAGACGCTGGCCCCATGGTAAGTACTCAGCATACATTAATTCTTTTTATTATTATCTGGGTCTGAGAACCACGCTGGCTGGCTGATGGCAGGAGATTTACCAGAGCCTGTCGCCAGCTCTGTGCCTCCTCTCTGGGTTCTGAATGTATTTGAGAAGCTTCTAGGCTCTGGGGGTAGGTGGGCAGGGGCTGCACATCCCTTCTAAAGATGAGAGTTGGCCCTGGCTGGGTGGCTCATTTGGTTGGAGCGTCATCTCGAACACCAAAAGATTGCAGGTTCAATCCCTGGTCAGGGCACATGCCTCGGTTGAGGGTTTGATCCCCAGTTGGGGCACAGATGGGAGGGAACTGACTGATGTTTCTCTCTCTCCCTTCCTCTCTCTCTAAAATCAATTAGCATATTCTCGGGTGAGGATTTAAAAAAAAAAAAAAGGATGAGAGTTGGAAGTTTCAGAGGCCTGGAAGGGATAATTCTTCCCTAATGCATCTCTCCAATGACACTTTGCAGAAAGTGGCCATCACTGAGTCCTTCGATGTGGCATAAACCGATGAAGGGCACTGAGAGACAGGATTGGAAAATGAAATGAACCTATCTTTGATCTTGATAAATCCGGGAGGACCTTCAACCCCACCACTCTTCTCCACCTTTTAAACGCAGAAAATGTCCACTGGTTAAAATTAGGCTATAGACACATGCTGCCTGGGCGGAGCCCCAGCATGCCACATCTCAGGTGACCGTGGATAAATCGCTTAATCTGTCCCAGCCCCAGCTTCCTCATCTGCAAACTGGGGGTGAGGATAAGACCTAGCTCACAGCATTGTCCTGAAGATTAAGGGAGGGAATTCATGAAAACCTCTTAGCACAATGCCCAGCCCAAAGAAAACATACACCAAAAATTGAGTATTATTATTTTTATCACTGTATCATCTGGCCTTTTTCTGTTTCACAGAAATGTCAGGTTAATTCAAATTGCAATAAAAAATGAAAAGGAGTCCTGGCTGGTGTGGCTCAGCCAGGGTTGTCCGTTGGATTCCCAGGCGGGGCACCGCCTAGGTTGCGGACCAGGTCCCCAGTAGGGGGCGTGTGAGAGGCAACTACACATTGATATTTTCCCCCTCTCTTTCTCCTTCCCTTCCTCTCTGTCCGAAAATAAATAAATAAAATCGTTTTTTTAAAAAAAGGAAAGCTGACCCCTTTTCAGAACCCATTAGTGTGAAAATACAATAAGTTATGATTTTCAGAGCCATAGCTATGTAGCAAAAGCCACTCGTTGCCATTTGAACTTGACCCCCAAATGAGGCAGTGGGGCAGGCGTAATTGAGCTGTATGAGAACATGCCATCACTGTGTATGCTCTCACTCAGGAATTGGCCTAACTACTGCCATGTCAACAGTGCCACCAGTGCTGGGCTGGCTCATAAGAGAGTGTATTAAATTCTTTGGTGAAGGAACAGTATGAAAGAGTCCAAGCCCACTGCTTCCCAGACAACCGGTCTGTCCACCATGACTGCTATAAATTGGCTTTACCACCAGCATTTCTGGGACCTTCTACATGCTCACCCCTGTCAAGGACTGGGAAGGACTTGGAGGCATAGAGTCCTCTGCTTTGTGCCCACTCAGTGACGGTGGACATGTTGCCACGTCTGGTGCAATGGTGGATCCAGGCAGACTTGGAAACAACGGGGAGAGCCCAGGCTCAATCAACAGCTAGATTCCTGTCAGTTTCATCAGAGTAGGGGCCCTTACCGCTGGCATAGCGCTCTAGATAGTTTGATCAGTAGTGATTTGTTTCCACAGTTAGCTGAACATTGCCATCCAAAGCCCTCTGTTGGGCAGCTGGGTTGTTACTGACATTATTTGTTTCACATTTGGGACTCATTGTCTCAGCAGCCACAGCCACAGCCACGGCCACATTGGTTTCCAGCGGGAGCTGCCCTGCTAAGTAGGTATAACTGGTCTTGTTTTGCACATGAGGAATTGAAGACCAGAGAGGTGAGGGAAATTACTCTAGGTAACATAGCCAGTAAGCAGCAGATCCAGGATCAAATCCAGGCCTGTCTGACTCCAAGCCTGTGCCCTGTCCACCCTCCTGTGGAACTTGAGGCGGGCAGGGGCCCTGAGTGGAGAAAGGTGATGGGAATCCCCTGGAATAGTGGGAGAGGAAGTAGGAAAGGTGGGAGGAGATGAGGGGGCCAAGGGCCAGATTTGTGGGACCTTGGAGACCATAGTAAGGACTTTGGATTTTCATCTAAATGTGATGGGAAGATGCCAGAGGCTTTTAAGGAAAAGAGTGACATGATCTGATTTATATTTCAAAAGAATTACTCACTTTCCTGCTCTGTAAAATGGGGGGTAACCCCAGAAGGTTGTCATGAGAAAATGCAAGGAAATAAATGGGAAGGTGAGTGTAAGGGTCTTGGTTGGTGCCAGGAAGAAGAGGCTGTTGAATAGATATTGGCCATGAGATGGTTCAGAGGGTAGATTGAAGAATTCACAGTGGGGCTGGAAGCCGAAGACAGTAAGGACCTGGAAGCTCTGTGTGTACAGGCGAGAGTCCACGGGTCCCTCTAGTCAGCCTGGCAAAACTGACCTGGGGTCAGGCTCCAAGTCAGTTACACTGCTGCCCAAGAGGCTGCTGGTAGATGGTGAGAGTGACGAGGAGCACAGGGCTCTCCAAGAGAGCAAGAGGCAGCAAGGGTCTGAAGACAGCAGTTCCAATGACAGAAAGGAGGGCACTCAATCTTCAGGTAATATTGAAGAAGCACATGCTGTCTAACCAAAGGAGGTTGCTCATGAGACTATGGGGGTCTGGGCCCTGGCGTACAGCCTTGGGGCATGGGAGGATGCTCATCTGGAGGCCACTGCCTGCCCCGTCTGGCTTCTCCAAACCTAATAAGGGACAGGATGTGTACGGAAAAGGACACAGAAGAGGGAAAAAAAAAAAAAAAAGCACCAAGACCAATGTTAGGGAGCACTAGTAATTTTAATAGCATCTCATCCAAGGAAAGCATAACGGTCACCCGCTGGTGTAATAAGCCCTTCATCCCCACCCACTCTCCAGTGAGCATTACTCGCTGTTGCCGCTCCTGGAACTGCGCATGTTCAGTACAGTGCTTGGTTTGTTTTTTTTTTTTTCTTTCTTTTTTCCCCCCAGTCAGCATTGACTAAAGGGCTGTGCTTCAAAAAAAAATTGGGAGCTTACTTTGTGTGAGTCCAGGCCTTAGGGTAGGTAGGAGGTGGAGGGACTGGGACACCAAACTTGCAAATAGGCTGAAAGGTATAGAAAGCGAGAATGACCTCTGCCTGGTCTGCCTTGCAGGTTGAAATGACAAGTACTGAGGCCTGAAAAGGCTCCACGAGCGAGCACGGGGCCGTTTGTTACTAGCAAGGGGGGTTGTTGTGATGACGCCTGTGCCCCTCACGTCCATGGTCCGACATGCGCGGAAAGGGAAGCCCCAGGAAGGACCGAAGCCAGCGGAGATTTCTCGAGCCAGGCGGTCCCCTCCATCCGCGTCGGACAGAAAGGGCGACTGCGCAGTCACTTCCGGGTCCTGTGATCTGAGCCGAGTTACCGCGAAGTCTTTCCTGAGCCCCGCCCGTCAGTCGAAAGTTTTGGTCCCCTGGGTTCCCGCCGGGGGGCGCGAACTGCGCAGGTTCCAGTCTGCAGCCGACACGCCCCACTCCGGGCACCGCCACCTCCGAGGAGCCCTCTTACGTCATTTCCGCCCTCGCTCTTCGCCCAACGTGGAGGGGGTGGAGCCGGAGAAAGGCGCTCTACCTGTGTGTCACTTCCGCTGAGCCTAGCGGCGACAACGGCAACATGGCTCTGAATGGCGCTGGTGAGGACTTGAGCCGCGGGGGTCTGCGGCTGCGGGGTACGGGAGGTAGCCTGCTTCGGCAAGAAGCCCAGGTCCCTTGTGCCTTTCTTTCCCCAGAAGTCGACGATTTCTCCTGGGAGCCTCCGACCGAAGCGGAGACGAAGGTGCTGCAAGCCCGACGGGAGCGGCAGGATCGCATCTCCGCGCTCATGGGCGACTACCTGCTGCGTGGTTACCGCATGCTGGGCGAGACGTGCGGGGATTGTGGGGTGAGGAGGGACTCGGGACGTGGAGTCGGGGGTGGGGCCACAGACTGGGCCCCACGGCCCTTCCCCAGCTTCTTCTCTCTGGACCTCATTGCCCAGCGTCTCACCCCTGCCCCTTGTGCTTTCTGGCCCCTAGACGATCCTCCTCCAAAACAAACAGCGGCAGATCTACTGCGTGGCTTGTCAGGAGCTCGACTCGGACGTGGATAAAGATAATCCGGGTGAGGGGCTGAGTGTGCCTGGTGGAGGAACGTGGTGATAGAGCCCTGGGAACAGTAGGCCTAGGAGATGACAATGGCGTCCTTGAGTGGGACGGAGGTAAGGTGCTTTGTCTTAGCTCTGTAGAGGAGCACGCGTTCAGTAAGAGCACTGAACCCCTCCTGTGTGCCAGACACTACGGAGAGTCCCAGCTCAGTCAGGCATAGTCCTGATGGAAGAGATGAATCAAGGACATAAGTAAATCTGATGCGAAGAAGAAAGTGAATGAGTCACCTTATAGAGTGGCCAGGAAAACTTGTCAAGCACAGGAAGCAGAGCAGTAGAGAGTAAGGAGGTGGCTCAGGGCTGAGGGTGGGCCAGGCATCCTGACCATGCCACCCGATTTCTCCTCTTTTAGCTCTGAATGCCCAGGCTGCCCTCTCCCAAGCTCGGGAGCAGCAACTCGCCTCTGCCTTGGAGCCCCCTGCAGGCTCCCGGCCCACCCCTCAGCCCCCAGTACCCCGTCCAGAGCACTGTGAGGGAGCTGCAGCAGGGCTCAAGGCAGCCCAGGGGTCAGCCCCTGCCGCTGTGCCTCCAAATGCAGATGTCATGGCCAGCACACAGGAGGCCCTCCTGCAGAAGCTGACCTGGGCCTCAGCTGAACTGGGCTCTAGCACCTCCCTGGAGACTAGCATCCAGCTGTGTAGCCTTATCCGGGCTTGTGCCGAGGCCCTGCACAGTCTGCAGCAGCTACAACACTAGGAGACAGCCCCCTACCCCCCTGAGAAAAACCCTTTAGAAAAACAGCCGTTCCTCTTGTGTGGTTTGTTCTTTTCATGGGTCCGAGTGTGCATGCCAACCCAGCTCCACCCGCTTACTTCCTGCTTTTGATCTCACTCTACCAACCCTCTGACCTCCTTGATGCCCTGAGACATGAGTTGGGCTTGTTTCTGCTCAGTTTCCCCACTCAGAGGCTGACGAGGAGGAGAGGACTATGTGATAGTTGCCTCCTCAAAGGCAGGAACAAGAGGAATGGGCCTCCGCAGCACCTCGGTAGCCTCCCGAGCCATCCCGTGCTCGGTCCCCACCCTTGAATGGGGTTGGGATTCCAATCCCCTTGGTTGCTTCTCCTTCCCAGAAGCATCCTGAGACCATCATCCTTTCCCACCTCATGCCCAGCCCAGGCACGCAGACACTGACAGGGCGTCAGGTTGCACAGTAGGGGCCAAGTGTGGATTTCCCTCAGTCTCCTGATCCCCAGTTCTAGATCCTTTTCCTTGGGAGTTATAATTGGACAGAAGAAGTAAACACAGTGTTGCGGGGCAGCATAAAGAGCTGTGAAGGAACCCTGCCCGCCGCTTGTGGTCTCTTCCCTCTCTTCTTTTTTTGTCTCCTATCTGTGACCCATTCCCTTTACTAAGCTTTCCGCGACCCCAGGCGACTTGGGCCCACAGCCGGTGCCCTTTTAAGAGAGGCCCCGCCCATGCGGAGGGGGAGGATCAGGGGCGGAGTCGGAGGCGGCCGGGAAGGAACAAAGCGCGGCCTGCGGGCGGCAGCTGGGCTCGGCCGGTAGGGCTCCGGGAGTGTGGGGCCTGCGGGCGGGAGCCCAGGCAGAGCGTTGGAGGGGCAGAGGCGGCATCATCGTCCGCGCCGGCCCGGCCATGAATGGGCTGCCCTCGGCCGAGGCGCCGGGCGGCATGGGCTGCGCCCTGGCCGGACTCCCGCCGCTACCGCGCGGCCTCAGCGGTCTGCTTAACGCGAGCGGGGGCTCGTGGCGGGAGCTGGAGCGCGTCTACAGCCAGCGCAGCCGCATCCACGATGAGCTGAGCCGTGCCGCCCGCGTCCCTGAAGGGCCCCGTGGCGCCACGGGCGCCGCCAATGCCGGACCTGCCGCCGGTCCTCCCGGGCCGCGTCGCCCTGTCAACCTCGACTCGGCGTTAGCGGCGCTGCGCAAGGAGATGGTGAGTAACTGGGCCCCGGGCCAGGGGTTTGGGGGGGGCGGGGAGCCGTTGCCGAGCTTGGGAATCCCGAGGCGGGGCGGAGCCTCGGTCTCGGGACATGCAGAAGCCAGTTGGGTGGTCAGAGGGGATATGGTAACAGTAATTACATCTACCGTTTACAGCAATAGTTACCATGTATTTTTAAACGTTTTACTCGCCTTCATTCCATCCTGTCAGATGAATGTTACTCCCTTTTTACGGATGAGGGTCAGTGACTTGCGTAAAGACTCACAGCTTGCAGATATGTCTACACCCACAAAAACTTGTGCCTAGAAAGTGTGGAAAGATTGGTTAGGGCGGTGGTTTGGGCTGAGGGTGGCCTGGTCTCCAGCCCCAGCCCACTCTGTCTTTTGCAGGTGGGGTTGCGGCAGCTGGACATGTCCCTGCTGTGCCAGCTGTGGGGCCTGTACGAGTCAATCCAGGACTATAAGCACCTGTGCCAAGATTTGAGCCTGTGCCAGGACCTGTCATCCTCCCTGCATTCAGACAGCTCCTACCCACCTGATGCTGGCCTATCTGATGACGACGAACCTCCTGATGCCAGCCTGCCCCCGGACCCACCACCCCTCACTGTGCCCCAGACACACAATGCCCGTGACCAGTGGCTGCAAGACGCTTTCCATATCAACCTCTGAAGAACTGGGGGTGGGGTGGGAGGCGTGTACCCATGCGAAAGGCTCAGAAGCTCACCCCTCAGCAAGTACTCTGACTATAGTGCCTGCTTTCCCCCACACCGCGTCTGCCACAGGAGGGCAAGGCTTGCGCCCGGCAGAGGCACAACTGCCAACCTCCTTGTCTCCCGTCTTGGGTTAGCTGGCTCTGGGGCAGGCACCTGGGCTACAGCGTCTGCCCATGGCACCGAACCTGTACTTTTTCCACATGTGTGCACCCCAGCTTGGCTAACCTTTAGGCTGGCAGTGGGGCTCAGAGCATCTCGCATTCCCCTTGGCGTCTCTGGGATGGGGATGAGTGCCTGGATCCCATCTCCTTTTCACCTTTTGCTGCTCTTCGCAGCTTCTGGCTCAGGGGCATCCCACCTCCGGTCCCTGGGCTCCACTCCCCTAGACAAGGGCTCCAGGACCCATTCTTGCACCCACCCACAGCCGGGAGGGCCAAGGCCCCGTGCTGGATATTTAAGTTTGGGGGCCAGCCTCCTGAGCACATAGATAAATAAAAACCCTCGCGTTCCAGTGTTCTGAGTGCTTGGCTCCGGGGCGTGAACATAGCGGTATTTCTGGCAAGTGCGGCCCCGCGGTCTGCCGGCAGGTGGCGCCAAGACACAGAAAAAAGCTTGGCGGTGGCGGGACGCGAATCTCCCCTTCGCCAGCGGGTTGCGGAGCGTTCCAAGTTGGCCCTACGTGGTCCGGCTGTTGTGTGTCTGTGGGAGAGTCACTTCCCCTCTCTGGCCCAACCTCTTTCCCCACTCTCTTTGGCCTTTCCTGGCCAGGCGGGAAGAAAGGAGAAGGAGCCGCCCATCTTGAGAGAAACTTTCCAGTCGGGGAGGAGTTGGGGCAACACAGGAAATGGGTGGGCCCGAGCTAGCGGGCCTAGGGGCCCCTTGGCGGGAGAGGGGAAGGCGCCTCCGGGAAGGGCCTGGGAGCTAGTAAGTGCCCTACGAGTGGGAGGAAAGAGTTGCAGAGGCAGAAGGGTGTGAAGTTTGCGGTCCCCCAGACCTGCCAGAGGTCAGACAAGCCCTGGAGGAGAGATGGGGGCAGGGCCCCAGGCTTTGGTACGTAAGACAAGGGCGGTGAGGGGTGATTGGGGTTCCAGACAACCCCATTCCTGTCTCCTACAGACGGCCTGGCCCTGCCACACAGCACTCGGGACCTTGAGGATAAAAGGCTTTCTCTTCTAGAGGAAACGGAGGACCTCACTGCTGAGACTGGGAGCCGAATCGAGGTGTTAGGCCCTGCGGAGGATGCCTGCACATTTGGGGGCGGTCGGCGCTCTTTCCTCTCCGCTCACACAAAAACACCCCCCCCAACTTATGAGACCGAAAGGAGAGGGCCTCGAAGTTGCTCACTTAGGCCTATGGGGTGCCCATACCCATGCCTTGCTGCAGAGTTACTTGCCTCCTGCAGACCGCTCTGTTGGCCGATGAGACGTCCTGCTTAAACCGAGTGTTTATCAAGCATCAGGGTTCCGTCCATTTGCAAACCTTGCAGAGCTCTGGCGCTGGCAGAGAGGGAACTGGCTGATGTGCTGCCCCAGGACTGCTTACACACTCTGGGCCTGACCCCTGCAGCTCATTACCATGCAGGGCGGGCTGGTAGGCGATAGAGCTCTAATCTAGGTGTGAACAGAGCGGCTAACGCCCAAGGCATACTTCCCCGGGGGAGGGAGAGTAACATACACATACACTCATGGAGATAACGGATTCTACTTAATGAAACCTCGCAAAGTCAGCCAGGCTCCATACTAAATGTAAGGTTTTTAAATGTAAGAAATACAAATTGCCAAAGTTTCATCCTCTCAATTACTCTGTAAAAGGCAGAACTAGAATTATCCCTATTTAAGGGAGGTAGATACTGAGACTCAGAATGGCCGAGCTTTGCCCAAGGTGACGCACTTGTCGGCAGTCAGGATTTGAACCTCCAGCTGCTTGTTGGATGTCGGGAGTATCTTCCCACTTGAAAGCTGAGGAGTCAGGTTCTGAGACTGGAAAATAGGGTGCTGTCCACAGGTAGAGTTACCCAAGTTGGTACTTGACTGTTCCCTCCTGCTTTGGGTAAGAAGTGGGTGGCAAAGGAGTCTACCACCCCAGTGTTGAGGACACGTGGCTCTAGCTCAGACTCACACTGTGACCCTGAGCAAGTGTCTTCCCCTTTCTGGGTCTCGGTTTCCCAGCCTGTGAAACGGGGCCACTAGTATGTACCCTGTAAGGCTGAGGGCAGGAAGGGAGGCGGTCCCGCAGCGCTCGCGAGGGCGGCACCAAGTTGCTAGTTGCCCTCTTCCCGGCGCGGGGCGCGCAACTAGCGGGCGTTGCGGTCCTGGCGTCCCGCCCCCTACCCCCCCACCTCTCAGTCTCAAAGGCCCCGGAAGCCCGGCCGCCCCGCCCCAGTGCCCGCCCGCCTTCCGACGGGGGTGCGGCTCCAGGAAACGGCGCACTCCCCGCTCAGTGCCACAGCGACCTGACGCGCCCCAGGCAACCCCGACGACTCAGCCAGACCACCAGGAGGGCTCCAAAGGCGACAGCGGGGACAGCGGCCCCGGGTCCGAGCCTTGGACACCATCGCACAGACGGGGCGGGCAGCACGGCTTGGAGCCTGGGAGGCCATGGGGACTTGGGCGGGGCCAGCGGTCTTGGGCCAGCGGGAGCCCTGGGTCTGAAAGGCGGAGGGGAGGCAGGGCGGCGGGGGCAATGACCTCCGTGTGGAAGCGCCTGCAGCGAGTGGGCAAGCGGGCCGCCAAGTTCCAGTTTGTGGCCTGTTACCACGAGCTGGTGGTGGAGTGCACCAAGAAATGGTGAGTGGAAGGAGGCCTCGGGGACCCCCAGACTGGCTGAGATCCCATCTGGCTTGTGGAGCTTAAGAGAATCCTGTCCCCAGCGCAATGGCTAAAGTGGCCCTTACCCCAGCCTGGGCCCCGATGTCCCAGGCACAGAGACTCACAAAGGCCCTTGCAGCTTGTGAGACCCCTTAAGAGTGGAGGGGTGTGGAAGCTTTGGGGGAGTGAGGTCGGGACTTCCGGGCCTGAGAATCTGTTGGTGCCCACACTTCCCTCAGCTGTGCTCGGGGCTGGGTGGGAGGAAGGCCTCATGTTTTTGGCCAGAGGGCTGATTCAGGGTGGCAAGAGGAAAGGGAGAAAGTTTTGAGGCGTGCGGGCAGCCAGGCTGCGGCCGAAACCTTCACGGACCTTAGTCCAGCTCAGAACAAGGATGCTGCGTCCCCGCCTTCCCCTGCCCGCTGGTCGAGCCAGAAGACACCCCCCTCCTTCAGCCAGACTGGGCTCCTGGAGGCTGGATTCATCTCCACGATGTCCTTAAAAGGGGAAACTGAGCACTGGGAGGCATGAGGGGGGAGACAGGAGTGTCTTAAAGGGACCCGAGGGCCGGGGAGGTTGCAGGTCTGGGAAGAGAGGGCCTGGAGAGGGCAAGGTGGGCTCGGGGGAGGCTGGTGGGGGGTGCAGGACCTGGTCTGGATGGCCGCAGGGCCCAGGGGCATCTCATTCACATGTCCCCACAGCAGCTGCCTAGGCCCCTGCGTCACCCCCTAAATATATGTGCTCACTGGTGTCAGCTTCCCTTGGCTGGATTAGGGCACAGCTGTGGGGATCTTACCCGCCAGGCGGGGCTAAATTTAGGCTCCTGAGAGAAAGGGCTGCTGGGGCAGGAAGGGACCTTGGGATCCAATGGGAGGGGAGTGAAAGGAGGCTGGGGTCCCTTGGGGAGCCGCCATATTTCTGGCCTTGACTCGGTCAGCCAGAGGGCTGTTCAGTCCCTTAGGTGAGGCCCAGAGAGGACAGGAGTTGGCTGGGGTAACACAGCACAGGGCTGGTACTTGAACTCTGGCCTCTGGCTTCTACCTTCCATCCCAGCACCCTGGGTAAGGTCAGGGGATGCTGGGCCCGGGCCCGGAGAACAGGCCAAGGGTGTGGGCATTGTCAATGCATGTGACTCACAGGAGACAGTCAGGGCCTCCTGGGCTTCTAAGCCTGGAGCCCAGGTAAGGAAGCTGCCCCTGCCCAGGTCGCAGCTTCCCAGGAGGGCGTGCCCAGCCTGAGTCAGTCTG